>OX418219.1:22832323-22834823 GCA_948455865.1 Conomelus anceps | reverse complement strand
AACACTAGGGAATTAAGGGGGGCACTAGGGAAACACTAGGGGCGCACTAGGGGCACACGCCACTTTTAAACCCAACTAACCTAACCCTACCTAACGTGATCAAACCTAACATGATCCAACCTAACCTAACCTAACCTAAACTAACCAAACTAACCTAACCTAACATGACCTATCTAACATACCCAACATGACCTAACAACTCAGGGACACCGCCCCAGTGCTCCCTGGTGCGCCCCTAGTGCGCCCCTAGTGCTCCCCTAGTGTGCCCCTAGTTCGCCCCTAGTGTTTCCCTAGTGCCCCACTTATTGCCCCTAGTGTTTCCCTAGTGCCCCACTTAATGCCCCTAGCGTTTCCCTAGTGCCCCACTTAATGCCCCTAGTGTTTCCCTAGCGCACCCCTTAATTCTCCTAGTGCTCCCCTAGTGTGCCCCTAGTGCGCCCCTAGTGTTTCCCTAGTGACCCACTTATTACCCCTAGTGTTTCCCTAGTGCCCCCACTTAATGCCCCTAGTGTTTCCCTAGTGCTCCACTTAATGCCCCCTAGTGTTTCCCTAGTGCACCCCTTAATTCCCCTAGTGCTCCCCTAGTGTGCCCCTAGTGCGCCCCTAGTGTTTCCCTAGTGCACCCCTTAATTCCCCTAGTGCTCCCCTAGTGTGCCCCTAGTGTTTCCCTAGTGCACCCCTTAATTCCCCTGGTGCTCCCCTAGTGTGCCCCTAGTGCGCCCCTAGTGTTTCCCTAGTGCCCCCCTTAATTCCCTAGTGTTTCCCTAGTGCACCCCTTAATTCCCCTAGTGTTTCCCTAGTGCACCCCTTAATTCCCCTAGTGCTCCCCTAGTGTGCCCCTAGTGCGCCCCTAGTGTTTCCCTAGTGTCCCCCTTAATTCCCTAGTGTTTCCCTAGTGCACCCCTTAATTCCCCTAGTGTTTCCCTAGTGCACCCCTTAATTCCCCTAGTGCTCCCCTAGTGCGCCCCTAGTGTTTCCCTAGTGCCCCCCTTAATTCCCTAGTGTTTCCCTAGTGCACCCCTTAATTCCCCTAGTGTTTCCCTAGTGCACCCCTTAATTCCCCTAGTGCTCCCCTAGTGTGCCCCTAGTGTTTCCCTAGTGCACCCCTTAATTCCCCTAGTGCTCCCTACTGTGCCCCTAGTGCGCCCCTTAATTCCCCTAGTGCTCCCCTAGTGTGCCCCTAGTGCGCCCCTAGTGTTTCCCTAGTGCACCCCTTAATTCCCCTAGTGCTCCCCTAGTGTGCCCCTAGTGCTCCTCTAGTGCTCCTGCTAGTGCTCTAGAAGCTCTAATATGTAAACACTCAAGCTAATTGCAAAAGCTCACACCCACTGTGAGCTCTTTTACTGTGCCACTGCACCCACTTACTGCACACTCCGTGCTCCACTCATTGCAGTAGTGCACACTCATCCACCACGTAGTGCCACTTTGGGCTAACTTGGTGTACCACTTTTATCCCTTATGGCTTACTTGGTGCTTAATTGGAGTAGCCTAAGCCAACAGCCAACACCCAACAGGTGACTTAGAGAAATATGTCTCAGATTAATCTTATTTATAAGGATAGGATTGTAGGAGTTTGTGAAAAAAAAAAACGCCAAAGACAAATTCACAATAATTTCTCCATTTATTAATACAACATATAATAATACATTTTTCTATTTACAATGCAATGTATTAAATACAAAAAAAAAAAAAAAAAAAAAAAAAAAAAAAAAAAAAAAAAAAACTCTTTCCTTATTTCTACTGGGGGTATGCTTAAGGACATCCAACCTAATTCTAATTTTATAATTTAAATCTATGTTAGAGTTCTCAAATTCTTCCTCCAACCAATAATTCCAGACATACAATGCTTCTAGGTTCTCAAACTGTAAAATATACCGATTCTTATTTCTAGCCCATACTTGTTTAATTGCAACAATGACCAACTCTGTACCTTCTGCTAACTCTTCCAATCGTTTGCACTGTCCTACTTTTACTTTTCCCTTTAATTTCTAGCATTGTAATGCTGTTGAATTGCTGCACTTCTAACTGTGTAAAAGATGTGTCTTCCAAGTTTTTCCATACATCTGACGAAAATTTGATTGATTCTATTCTTGGAAATGTGTTACCATTATAGCTTGCCATACCATTAACAGTAATTACACAAATGGTTTCCCCTCTTGGCAAGCATAATATACATCTTTCGTCATTGTAGGGGATTACAAAATAGCCCACTTTCTTAAGGTCCTCTATTGCTTTGTATGCATTGAGAAAAGCATTTTTTATGGTACCCCTTTTACAAAGTAAACCTGTTTCAAGCCATCTTTTTCCCCTAAAACCCCAACATATGTAAATTTTTCCTTATTATTCATAGTAAATGCAGTCACATGATACACCCCACTTGGTTCAAAATTCTTCCAATGTGAATAAAAATATGGTTCAAGCTGCTCTCTCAAATCTTTGATTTCATTTTCATACTCTACTAGCTGTTTATGCTGTTTCTTTATGGACTCTGTAGCTTCTA
>OX418219.1:22649823-22827323 GCA_948455865.1 Conomelus anceps | reverse complement strand
AAATTTAACGACTTGCAGTCAGTTTTATATTGTGTATATAATAAATGTACTCACATTCGGCCAATATAAATTGCACAATATAAAACTGACTGCAAGTCGTTAAAATTACAAAAAAAGTCAAGTATTTCTATATATTGAAGACTCTTTAAAAACTGCGGTAGCTTGTTGTAGAGTCTCCTACCAATATAAGCTACTATTGTGACTCACCTAGTGATAATCTCCTCGACTTCTTGTATTATAATCGTGTTCGTCAAAATTTTGGTTAATATAAAGCTCTTTATTACATATAAGGTAGCTTCATACACGTATAAAACGGGTACAGTTAGGAGATCAAGTCTGTTGAAGAACGGCCAGTGGCGTAACGTTTTCCAATTGGGCCCCCCCGCAACCAAGTTTCCGGGCCCCTTTCCTCAAAATCATATAAATATCCCCCTCACCCTTGCCACCCTCCCCCTGAAAAACTTTCAAATTTTGTGGGCAGTTATCATAAATTATGCAAGAACTAAACACCTTTTTCTATATTAAATTTCGAAATTCAATCATGTTTCAAGGAAGGGGGGACTAGTCTAATGATTTTGGCTCTAGCCTGCAGGTTCCTTACTGGCGGAAATAGTTGACAGTTGATTTTATTATAAATAATTAACTTCATAGAAAACTTAAAATTGGTGACTTCCATAGGATCCACATTCACAGCCTTCTGGTTAGCCTCCTTATTGTTCCAGAAGTGTGGTGTTCTCTCAGAATTCGCCTCGTTCGCGCACACAGACACAGGTTCAATTATAAAAATGCACTTAATCTAAATTACGGCGAAATTACTAAGTCAGGAATTTTTTAAGTAGGAATTTTCTATAATCTCAATATTTTACACCTTGTGAAAAGAGAAAATTTTCCTCTTTCCTTGTGAATAATAGAGATTCCGTGTCCCCTTATTGCCGTAATAGGATATATATAACAAGAGATGAATCCCATTTCCATGTTGGCCTTCCTAGATAGTTTAAAAATTGATCGAAAAACCCTTTGAGTGAGGGTGATTCGAATATGTTGCTATAAAAGAGTGGGATAAGCCAATCCTTGCAACTCAAATTTTAACCCCCACATCCTTAAACAAATTGAGATATGTTTGCTGGCAATGCCAACTTATTCGTATTTTGGAGAATGGGGGAAAATAAAATATTTACCATGAAACAGTGAACAATAACTTCCCTGTAGTTGAGAATATGGGTCAAGTCACTAATTTACCTTCAACGGGTTACAAAGACTTCGTTTCTTACTACTGTAAGTATTCAGTTGGAGAAGCGGAGAGTATCATGGTTCAGAAGACCATTAATTTGGTCGTGGAGAGAGAATGAAAGAGAGATAAAGTGTGTATGAGTGAGAAAGAGTAAGCGTGAGTGTGTCTAGAGTCCTGGTCCAGACCTTTACCCTTTTAAGAATATAGACTGTAATAGTTATTTGGTTAACCAATTGGTCCCCAAGAAACCATTACTAGATATTAAATTCAAATAACATTTTATTTTTTCTCTTAGTGCATATCTGGTTCGAATTTATTGCATAGAATTATATTTTAACAGAAGAAGCGAAAAATTTCCGTTGAGCAATAGTAGTCTGAGTAGTAGTGGGTAACAGATACAATCTTCCAACCCTACAGTCATCAATTTTCAGGGGAAAAATTGTTTTCTTCCTTGATGAGGATTTCTTCATGAGAAAATGAAATGATCAAACATGACTTTTCCTTTCAAATAAATATTTTTTTGGAAGTGAGTTAGTATGAATCATTGAATACGTTTATGAATTTTGTAATAAGGAGAGATTGTCAAGTTTCTTATTATTTTCAGTAAGTGAGAGAAGCTGAAAACTTCGAAATTGATCTAGAAATATAATTATTGTTGGGTTTTTATTGAAATTATTGTCTGACATTCCCTTCACTTACTCAAAATTTTATTTCTTCATGACTTTTTCTGTTCAACACGCAAACCAGTCAAACTTCAGATTTAATAATCTTCACGCAGTATGCAGTCGTGTCAATGAATGTGAATCGTTGCTTATATTTTTGTAATTATTTTATGTTGCAGTTGAAGCTGTGGTTGGTGGAAGTGCGAAGTTCCCCTGCAACATAAGCTCCATTACTCCTGATGATACTATGGCTTTAGTCATTTGGTTCAAAGGAGAAATACCAATTTACAGGTGAGCTAACTTATTTACTTTTATATCTAAGAAAAAATATTATTCCTATTCTAGTAAAATGAATCCTATTCATTTTCGTCTCATCATTATTTCATCTGAACTCTATTTCTTGTTTTTTATTGGGGAAAAAATATTTTGGCAATTTTCACAATAATAATAAATATAATTGTTGGCAAGCAGGCTGTAGGAAAATAAATATTGATGAATAGGTTTCCAATTTTCATCATTGAAGAATCAAGGCCTTTATGTTACTAAACTTGACCTAATATATCTCTTCAAGATATACATCTTATAAAATTGCATATCAATTAAAAGCTCAAAACGTCCAACGTATTCTATAAAATGTCTTTGAAAACACATTGTATTTCATATTCCATAATATCTTAAATCACTTATTGTGGCTCAAAAGGTCAACATATTCAAGATTTACATGTATTTATTTATAAGTCGTTGGTATAGGTAGCTGACAGCCCAAAGACCCCGCTGTAACATTATGAACAGAGTTTAAAATAACATAGCAGGAAGCATAACTTTAAATTGGGAAAATAAAATAGCAATCGAATGAGGAGATAGAAATAAACAAAATTGAGTGAATAGCTTGAATAAAGTTACATTCATACTCTAATGAAACTCAAGCTAAAAGACAAAAATCCAATTCTTTCTTATTATCTTGAAAATGTTATATTATTCTAAACTTGTATTCATAGATCCCACAATGAAAATTCTGTTACTGTATTAATTGAAGCACAAGTTCAAAAAATTTAGGATAATTCTTCACATGATACACTGTTTCCCCATTCAAATAAGGAACAGAAATCATATTTAATTCTATAAGTGCCAGTTATATGGAACATTATCACTAAATATTTCATAATGAAGAACTGAACATACGAGTCTGAATATGTTCATTAATATAAGTATGATACTAGAGGGGAAAATACCCTCTTATCAGACAAAACCAATAAGCATTTCCATTCGAGAGACTTTTCCATGGGAAAGTAATAACATCGAGGCAAATATTTTTGCTACGGTTTGTGATGATAATTCGAATTGGAAAATATGGAAAGGATTGCTCAATATTAGTAACGGCCCAGTGTTTGATTGAAATTGAACTACTTTATTCAATCATAGTCAGGAGTGCTGCCCTTACAGGTGGGGGATTCGATTATTTGATAGCTGTAGTTTTTATCTCTTTACTACATCACCTGAAACCATTACCAGATTCTTGGATTTCTTGTTCCATGACGATCTGCGTTGTAAATTTAACGACTTGCAGTCAGTTTTAGATTGTGAATATATAATAAATTTACTCGCATATAGTGACTCAAGTGGCTTAGTGACACAATTGTGAGTACATTTTTTATTATATATTTACAATCTAAAACTAACTGCAAGTCATTGAATTTACAACAAAAGGTTACCATTGCCAGATTTATTTACTAGGGAAGGAACCAAATGGAAAGTTTGAGACAATTTATTGACTATGAAAAACCGTTTAATTTTTTCCTAATAGGCTCCAATAAAAATGCAATACAAAATTATTGTAAATGTCTTATAAACCCGCTCTACTTCTACTTACGTTTATATTCTAATTCATTTCATCTTTGACTACGTTATAAAGTAGTTATTAGATGTTAGAAATAAATTCCATAACAGTCCATTAATGTCTGATTAAAAGATTAAAACAATTATTGCATAATGAATCTATTATAACAGTCAAGCTTGTACTCTAGAGCTCTAGACCAATAAGAACTCAATATTTCTTCAAAACAGTGCGAAATGAATTTTACGCAATAGTCACATCAGCTGACTTAATCATTGCGAAATCAAATTGAATTTCAAATCAGAACCGATCGTCAACTATCACACATTCTAGGCTATGTTAATTTGGGTGAGTTATTGAAGTGATTGGTTAGTTGGATTAAACTTAAGTTATTGTATTGTTATTCGTGGATATAATAATAATATTTTAGGCTTATGCAAAGATTGTATTTTGCTTTTCAGCCTCTTGTGTGAGATGTTTAGAACACTCGCTTTGCTCGTTTCCTGACTCATCTCAAGCATGGCTTAAATACAGTCATAATCCAAATAAAAAATCGTTGCATAATATTAGTTTATACAACGATTGTATTAGCATTGCCTTCAAGCCACAAGAGAAATGTAAGTAAGGAAACGAGGGAAACAAATGTCCTTAATATCTCACGAATGGCTTAAAGGCTGAATACAATCGTTCACTATTTCATCTACAACTCCCAGCAACTAACTTTTAATTGTACTTATCAATCACTTGGTTAACTTACTCAAACCAAAGACAATATAATGTACATTACATTGTCTTTGCTTGAACTAACATAACCTAGAATGCTTGCTTGTCTATAATGATAGGTTGTGGTTTCAAATCAAATTGAATCTCAATTTGATTTCGAAATTTAATGTTCCACAGAAATAGAATAGTTATGAATAATTTTAATACTTTGACAAATGAAACCAACACAATATTATTTTTACATTCTTCCACACAAAATGAGCCTGAATAACAATAATAATAATAATAATAATAATAATAATAATAAGTAATAATTATATTCAAGTAATAATAAGATACATATAATAAATGAAACATATATTTTGGAAATCATCCTACCCCATTATTGCATGCCATGTTCTAGATTGTATTTTGCTTTTCAGCCTCTTGTGTGAGATGTTTAGAACACTCGCTTTGCTCGTTTCCTGACTCATCTCAAGCATGGCTTAAATACAGTCATAATCCAAATAAAAAATCGTTGCATAATATTAGTTTATACAACGATTGTATTAGCATTGCCTTCAAGCCACAAGAGAAATGTAAGTAAGGAAACGAGGGAAACAAATGTCCTTAATATCTCACGAATGGCTTAAAGGCTGAATACAATCGTTCACTATTTCATCTACAACTCCCAGCAACTAACTTTTAATTGTACTTATCAATCACTTGGTTAACTTACTCAAACCAAAGACAATATAATGTACATTACATTGTCTTTGCTTGAACTAACATAACCTAGAATGCTTGCTTGTCTATAATGATAGGTTGTGGTTTCAAATCAAATTGAATCTCAATTTGATTTCGAAATTTAATGTTCCACAGAAATAGAATAGTTATGAATAATTTTAATACTTTGACAAATGAAACCAACACAATATTATTTTTACATTCTTCCACACAAAATGAGCCTGAATAACAATAATAATAATAATAATAATAATAATAATAATAAGTAATAATTATATTCAAGTAATAATAAGATACATATAATAAATGAAACATATATTTTGGAAATCATCCTACCCCATTATTGCATGCCATGTTCTAGATTGTATTTTGCTTTTCAGCCTCTTGTGTGAGATGTTTAGAACACTCGCTTTGCTCGTTTCCTGACTCATCTCAAGCATGGCTTAAATACAGTCATAATCCAAATAAAAAATCGTTGCATAATATTAGTTTATACAACGATTGTATTAGCATTGCCTTCAATGGAAGAGGGAAAAGGAGGTTTAGTTAAGAAATTGAAGTCAATGATGAAATGATTGTAATACATAACAATGGGTTTAAAACTCGTGATTCAACGAGCATTTAAATTTCATAAACAACAATCGAAAGCAAATATTATCTATGTAACACGAATTTGGTCTGGTTTGAAAGCTTAAGTTTCTCATTATTGTTGATGGTTGCCCCTTACTCTAGGAAGATTGCCGTAGGATGCAAATAAATCATTGATGATGGAGAAGCAAGTTACCGCCATATAAGCCCGCCAGCAAGGAAACCCCACATAGGTTTGCTTGTTTGCTGTCGGAAATTGTAATACAGTTAACGTTGCATTGATAACATTCTCCTCTAAGCCTATTATAAGATGCTACCTACCGCAGGAAATAGGATATGAACATCTGTTCTCAAAATTTGGCTGCTCCGATAATGATTGTAGTCAACTAATCAATTAAGTATTAGCATGTTGTAATAATAGAAACGGCTATTCACTCTTGTGTACTCAAGGGATTACACTTGCCGCCACGCTATTACAGTTGCTATTGTAATCAACACTTTGAAGAAGAGAAAAAAGGAAATTAATAAAGTCCTGAAGTTTAATAATTATTAAACAATGTCTCTAAAATACACAATAAATGTATTCAAACACGAATCATTCACGGCATCCTTGTAATCTACGTATGTAATGTTATTTACGACTTAAAATTTAGTTAATAATAAAAAACGTATTGTTCCTATTGGAGACCTTTACTGGTAGTTCTACCTCGCCGTTTGAACCATGTTTTGAGGTTCTGAACACAAAATTGAGTTGTGCTCAGGCAACTCCATTGTAACATCGTTCTATTCTACTACAATTTGAAAGTTTTTGGTCTATTGATCTAATATTAAAAACCATATCACAAATTTTTAGACTATGTAAAATTAGCTATTTGACAGTCTCCATTAGCTGGTTGAGAGTACTATGCCTACATCCTGTGTCATTCAATCAGGTAAAGTGGCAAAATTGGGGCGAACTATGGTTATCTTAGAATAGAAGGGAAGTTTTAAGTGGCCATACAAGGATAGTGTATGCTCAAAACTTGACGACTTCAAAATTGATGAAGGGTTGCTGAAGGGCTGAAGCATAATGTATTCGAAGTTGGAACTTTAACGCTTTCTATTTGAAAAATACTTCAAGAGCTGTCTTCCTGTTAATTATCAAGCTATTTTTGACTCAAATATTGTTTGAGTTTATCCAATTTATTAATTTATTTTCACTAGGTACACTCTGTATAATATTGATGCTAAATGAGCTGGCAAATACGGCGGTCAGACAAGAGAATGGCTCTTCTGACCTGACTTTGTTACCAAATGATTAATAATGAATTAATTTTTTTCTTGATATTAACAGTGTTAAAACGTGCAAAGAAAAAAATTATTGATTGGCTGTAAGGTGCGTTAACCTGGGCACTCTTCGTAAGGGTGACCGATTAGATTGGCCAGCAAAAATACACTATTCTCTGCTGTAAAATCACTTCCAGGTGGTTCGGAACGCACCTAAAAATGTAGGTCCAACTCATCAATTACCATCACTTAATTCATTACCCACGCACAGGTCTCAGACCTATGTGGGCTTCATCTTTTGAAAAAACCCTCACTTCATCGATATTACAAATTGGTCAGCTATTATAGCATCTGTAATAGCGATAAAGCATGACTGGTGTGTGCATGAGATGCATTGTTTCGTCAATAAATGCTAGTGCAGAATTGTACCAAATTTGGATGCAGGCAGTTTACCATGATTGCTCACCGTAACTTTTCACATTCTCCTACATTACACACTACCCCGGTTCTCACATTCACGATGTCATGAGCATTGGCTTGAGCAAACTAGTTCCAAAACAATTAATTTCTATTGATTCAATTCACCCATGATTTCGGTTCGTATAGCAATGAGTTCTATTGAATCGTGCAGCCCAATTCCTTTTTCGAAAATAATTAATAGTAATCAAGCGTTTATTATTATTTTTTAAATTCCGAATCAAGGCCTATGTCGGATTTATCCTCCAAAAAAATCTCATTCAAATAATGTTATCCAATATGCCATACTACTTCCAAATTGATAACGAAATCAATCTCGTTGTGAGATAATATTTTTCTCTGTGTAACATTACTTGTTCGGACGTTTTATGTGATTTCCCTCTGGAGTATCACGTTTTTTTTTCGACTTTGCAGCTATGACTTGCGAGATGGAGGTGAACTGGAAGATGCAAAGCATTGGGCTTCGGAGGATATTATAGACAGAGCACAGTATACGGTTACATCATCCGACTCCTACCTCATCTTGGAGTCAGTGATGGAGATGGATGAGGGAGAGCTCAAGTGTCGCATTGATTTTTATCATACGCCTACAAGAAACTCTTTCTTCAATCTCACAGTAACAGGTGAGTGAGTTGCTCAGGATGTTCTCTCTTACAAGGATAATATGATTTGTAGATTTGAAGCTTTTTATTGCCATAATTTCACGTTCCGAAAAATTACCCTTTCATGTTTATATCATACGTATTACATATTATATACTTACATATTAACTAGTTTCATTTTGATGGTTAGAACAGCGCTTCCAAATTAAGAATGTATGCGTAAGTTGAGTTTGCAAGTTAACTCAGATCGCCATCCTAATTTAATACGTTACTTAAAATCACTGATATCGCCTGTTTTTGGTGTAATTTTGGGTAATTTCGGTGTACTATAGTGGTATTAGTTGATTTAGTTAGTTGCTAAGAACATCACACTGATTTATGATTTATGTAACTTGAAATCACCGATTTTACTGATTTTTATCACACTAGTGTACAATAGTAGTTTTAGTAGTAGTTTGTTTAGTCATTAGTTGTATAAATATATAAGTATGTCAGTGTATGAAGAATGGCCAATATACTGCTTTACTACTGTTTACTGCTTATAATGACTTATATATTTATAATAATTAAAAAATTCTTCAACAGTCAAAAAAATCTAGGTTTTGTAACATATCTCATTGATTCATTTTGCACAGGAATTCTCACAGACAGTCGTGTAAATCTTCAAGTTATTTCATCTTGAAATATGTGATTCAATGGTAAAAAATTAGTAGTCAATTGAAGTTAGATAGGAAGAGATGCTACAACATTAAATTGCAAGTAGTGAATAACGAGTAGTGGCAGGGCATTTTTATTTATTTATATTATGTTCAATTAAAAAAAAGTTTTAAAACCACCCCAATTGTGTATTTTTTCACTCTCCATTTTCTCCATATATTGAAAACATAGTAAAAGTATGTGTTCATGTTTTGGCTCTACAGTATTACTGATCCTACATGCAAACATTTCATTTCAAAACATAGCTATCAACACAAAAAACACCGAGTAACCCAAAACCAAAAACTGGAAATTTTACAAAAAGTCGGAGGGATGAAAATTTTACTTTTTAACTTAAACTTATTCATCATGTGATAGCTTATTCTACTCCGCACATCAAGGCAGTTAAAATCCATAACTTATACCAAACATTCATTTTATGTTATGTGTCTGACATATAGTAACCCACGTTTGTGTAAATGTGAATTTACCTTTAGGTGGTACAAAGTTCACCAGGTCAGCTGGTCTGAAATAAATAAGATAAAATAAAAGACTGAAATAGAACCCAACAGCAAGAAAAGTTTAGAGCTATAGATTCTTTACCACTTCATAGATTATCTATTGAATAGCTATTTAGTTCGACAGATTATCAATATACAATTGATGGAAATATTGGGTAATATTTTCATAAATCATATTGAAAAACTACCTAAAAGTGGGTTTTAAAAGAATTTTTTTGCCGTCTTGTTTGGGCTAATGTCTATCATTTCTCAAAATCGTAATACGCACTATTAATCAACTCATGTTTCCATCATTGAAGTCTACTGGCTCTTGTGCCTGATCTCTAATACGTAATGAACCTCTAAGAAGTTGTAGGCTAATTACAAAATTCAGTATTCTGTCTTCACTCTGTCAACTAATGATACATTGCTTTGGAGCAGAAACAGCATAGCTCCACACAGCCTCTTGATTATTAAGTTCATCTCGAGCACACTCAGAACTAGGTAATTATGGAACTTGAAAGCTCAATTTGGGCCTTGACAGTGCTCAGGAGACTATTACGCAATTTGGGAGTCCAATTCCCTGCACGCTCTTGTTTATTAAGGGTGTGTGCACTGATGTTGCAGTGATGAATAGTGCTCAGATATTCCCTCTTCGCTCAGTCCCAACGCATAAAGGGCAAACTGACAGATGATGAAAAAAACAAAAGATCAAATGGTATCCTGCTACCATGCAGTGGCGGATTAATGACACTTTTTATTGGGGGGGGGGGAAGAAATCCCGGTCATTCCGGGGGTAAGGAATACGCCCTCCCAGGAAAGAAGGGGTCCGGGGGTACTTGGGAAAATTTTGAAAGATAATCGCCTAAGAATTACATTTAACTATTTAACATTTAACTATTCTAGCACTGAAACAGGTTGAACGTAGCATTGCATAGGAAAGTTTTTCTTTTTTAATAATAATAATTTTTCGTTTAATTTAATTTTTTTAAATTAATAAATTAAGCGTCTATGATCAGCTGGAAGTGCCCTAGGACTAATTTCTTTCCTAATTTGAAATGTAACCTTAGCGGGAGGTGGCAAATAATAAAATCAAGGAGAATTTTTATGAGAACGCAGCAACGCGCGTCGGGCCAGCTAGTTAGCTATAAATTATTGTACTTTTGGATCCATATAAGGGAGAAAGGATAAAAATAAAAAATGTATCATAGAAAAATTATAAAATTATCGAAGGTAATACTGTATAAGAACGATTGAAAGATAATAAATTCCGAAATAAATAATTATCATCAAGGAACAGATACCAGCGGATTCCCAGGCGACATTTTCTTAGAGAGAAGAAAGAAAAAGAAAAAAAATTTGAAAAACTTAAATTAAGGGGAAAAAATTAAAGAGGAGGAAAGACTACTAAACTAAACCAGAAGAAGAAGAGGTTCTATTGCCAATAAACAGAATAATGTATAATACAGTATAATGTAGCATCTAGCTAAGTACTTTTGTATAATAATTTCAAAGAAATCTCATTCCAAAAAATATTTTTCGGATAATTGAAAGTTGGCTACCTTTTATTAAAACATGAATAATTGTAAAGCATTTGATAATTTTGGACTTCAGGCCGAAAAAAAGCTATGACGTCACCCAACGAGCAGTGAAGTAGTTCGAGCTCGCTCCTCAGAAAGCTGCTGATTTATGATTAGTTTTCAGCACTTCAACTAGTTATTCACGATCAGTTGTAGGAAACGTATTTTACATGTCCATTATAAGGGATATTTCAAGTAATAAGTGTGTTTTAATTAGATATTCTCAATCTACTATGATAATAATTATATTGACAGATGAAGAACAAGCTTATAGAACAGACAGTTGTCTGGGGGCCAGCTCTCGGATGAAATCTCTAATTTCAATCTTTCAGAATGCAATTTCAAGTTATTTTAGTAATTATTGGTGTCCGACAATTACATGTCTCAACTCTTTAGAGCATGAGTTCCCAGCGTTCTAGCAACTGCGTACCACCTGAAGGGATTTTTAAGATTTTGGCGTACCACCATCACCGGTCTGGGAGGGGGGTGTAGATTGAAAGAAAGCCCCCCTGGAACTTTTTTAGGAAAGCATCTTTTATCAGAAACATGTACATTATTCATTCTATTTTTATTGAATGAGTATTACAACGTTATACTTAATTGAACATCTGTTAGTTTGTTCCCATATTAATTTTGGATATACCACAGAAAAACCACTCTCACACAAGTAACTAGTGACAAATAGCATCAAAAACAGCATAGCTTTCCGGAAGAGCATTGAATACTCGGATTTATAACCGATCCAGAAGTCTTTTAATGATTTCTCTTTAAAAACATCTCTCATGGAACTGTTTTCTACCTACCCCGGGAAAACAATTAAGAAAATAATCTCCTCAGACACTCGTTCTAAGCCATTCTAGACACAAATACCTCAAATTCCTCATACCCCACATTATCGGTTATTATTGATTTTGTTATGTTTGGATCCAGCCTCAGAGAACACGTAAACATATTGTCCATTTATAGACTCAAAAAGCAGTCGATAATAAATTGCTCCATCTGAAAAACAGTGTGAAGGATTTTTTTCCTTACTACTTTGTTATAAAATCATTCATGGTTTTCTCTGTCATTCAATTGGGTTGTCAACTGCAAACTACAAACTAAGCAAAAAGACTAAGTTTTAATTGCATTGAAGAAGGCTAATAGGAGTTGGAACTACTATTCTATCTCATTAAAATTCATCTACTGCTACCAATGTTGAAAAGATAAGTTTTCTTGAACAAATTTCATTCAAATAAATTTTCAGTTAAACCTTCAGCAACTCAAGCTGACGCAATATTTTTCTTCGAATCCCTTGAAATCATTAGACCGTTAGTGTTTGTCACGTCGCCTTCCGCTACCGAAATATATTAGCGCAGTACGCTAGTGCACAGAACATCCATCCTGCCCTGACAGATAGCTGCTTTCAGACTGCAATTTGTGGAGTTCATTTGCGGAATACAGAATGTATGGCTGCGCGTCTCAATCCTGTACCAGGTGTGCACATTCTACTTGGAATCAATTAATACACTCCATTCATCCACATCCCAAGAGCACTCGTATTTGCGTAGACTCCTAAAATGTCATAGGCTTCGCGCGATTTCTCTCTCCCTTATACCGTGACAAAGTATTTCCATCATGTTTACTCCCCCCAGCGAACAACTTTTATCCTTCTGCTTGTTGGTGCCAAATTTTGTATTGCAAAGATACTTTCTATTGTGTCAACACTGTATGACTTGGATTGTATCAATATTCTATTTTATTTGAAAAGTTTTTGTAGCAATAAAGGAATTTTATATTTTAATTATTGCTATCATTACAATTTCTAGGACATTATTTTGTTCCACCTCGAAATGCGACGCTTATCTTGAATACTTTATAACAGAATCACATTTCTTAAAACTTGGTGTTAAGCTCCAGATATTTTTAAATTGTTTTCTTGCCTATAAATCCCACATAAGCCTGGGACATGAGGTGAATGTTACAGTGACACTATGAATTGTGGGATTACATTTTCAAGTGGGTTCCAAACCACGGGCTAAGTAACGATAAAGCCGGTTGTCCTTCCAAGCGCAGTCCTGAACGACCATGACTGAAGTGAACCACTATTTAAAATTCTTAGTTAAATCCAATAACTATAATTTAAAGGATACCTGTAATGCTGTAATTATATTTACCTCAAGAGTGATAAGAAGTCTTAATTACTAGAATGAACATGATGGTATGGTATTTAATAATATTCGTTGATTATTTAAATAATTTGAGCTTTAATAGAAGTTATCGGTACCTGCCTTGTTGCAGGTTTTCACATTTTTCCGTTCTCCATGTCTCATGTCTGTCTTTCCTGAGTCAGCTCATTCAATTTTTCCTCCTCGGCACAGTTTGAATGTAGCCTAGAAATATAGAAAATGCTTTAGAGGTCTAAAAAAATTCCCATGAAAAACAGATGTATTCTTTCACAGTATGTAAGTTAAAGGGTCTAACAGTACTAGTGCGAAATGAGGAAACATTTTTCAATTGCAAACTTTTATTAATCTTTAAAGGAGCATAACATGGAATTAAGCTTTTGTTCAACTTTGAAGCTAAGTAACAAATTCCATCAACGAAATTAATTTGAAAAAACTAGGAAAGAATAGTAATATTCAATTTTGTATGATCAATTATTATTCCACTTGGCAATAGATATAATTTTGAGAGTTTGTTGATACTCATTTTCCTATTGAGCCAACTTATAATTTATTAACGTCAAAAGCGTCCAAACTAACTTTTCTGCGTGAATAAAACAATGTAACGTCCAATTCTGGAGGCCTGGCTGTAAGTAACTGCATCAGTAATTGTGAATTCACCAGGCAATAAATCAGTTGGAATTTAATTAATAGGAACCGTATGCTAGCAGATGAATAGGAGTGTAATTGGAAAAGCAATTTATTAGAGTCGAATAATTCACGTTTCTTCCAAATCCACGTCCATTTAAGAACACAAGTACCAATGCAATGAATCACCGTTTAAATGTGATGAACACATCGATCCATGCAAGATATTCTATCGACAATACAAACCAGGAATTAAATAATTTGATATCCATAATTCGGATAAAGTGGATTTAACGAAAGCGCTCGGTCTACAGAGTAAGTAAATTTTACTTATTCTTAATGAATATTTGACTGCAAGTCGTTATATCCATATAATAAGTTAATATTAACAACGCAGTTCGTCATGGAACAAGAAATCCAGGAATTTAATTCGGCAAGACAAGCTACTATCCTACCCTACAGATCAACAGTGTTTAAGGTTAGAAGTAAACATCTACACATTCTATTCAACAAAAACTGTCTCAAACTCAACATTACACCTAACTACGCTAAATTCAAAACCAACAACAATTCGAAACCAGCTCAAATAGCCAAAAATGAAGCAGAAACTACATTCATCAAGAAGAGCATCAAACTTTTATATAAACAGAAAGACACACACAATTTGGAACTTCTCAAACTAAACCTATCTATCACACAAAAATATGGACACAGTTTCTTCCTTGAGTTAGCAGAAACAAAAAACACTTGGGTACAACAAAAACTTAACAAAATTAAACAAAGACATGAAAAAAAATACATAACCTAACACCTCCAAAAACGACAATTCAATTAGCTCACAATTTTTACAGTAAAACTGTTAACCTAACAAACGTAGATTTTACAGAAACCGAACTCAACTTATTGAACAAAGGCCTCAAACATAACCTGAACTACAAAAACAACAAATCCACATCAAAAAACATTGTCATTGTAACAGAAACAAGCATCCAATGCACAGACCCACAAATACATGACGAACTTAGACTAGAAACCTACAACACAATAAAAACAAACAGCTCACAACCACACCCACCCATAAATTCAGAACACCACACCATAAAAGAATTAAAACACAAATCTCTAACTCACAATCTCACCTATATCAAAGCAGACTAAGGCAACACTACAGTTATCATAAACAATGAAGAGCTCAACAAAAAAAACTTGACTACATAAACAAAAACAACATTAAACAACTACACACCGACCCCACAAATGTTTACCAAACAAATAATCAACAAGACAAATCATTTAATCAATGATTCACAAAAAAGAAGACTGAAACAAATACACCCTTCTGCACCATCACTTCAAACACTCCCCAAAATTCACAAACCCAACATACCTATTAGACCAATATTGTAAACTACCAAGAAGTACCTGCCTATAAACTAGCAAAACACTTAGATCAAGCACTGAGAAAACTAATTAATATCAACAACAACACTTACATAAAAAAACAGTAGCGATCTTATCACAAAAATAAAAGACACACAAATTCCTCACAACTCCACTCTTGCATCTTTTGATATAACAAATCTATACACCAACATACTCGTCAATGAAACAATAGAAATAATAAAGAACATCCTTATTCACAACAACACAGCTACAGAACATATAAATGAAATAATAGGCATCCTAAAAATCATCACTCAACAAAATTACTTTACCTTCAACAACAAATATTACTCACAACCTGATGGACTGCCAATGGGCTCACCAATTTCAAGCGTATTTGCTGAGATCTATCTCCAACACTGCGAAAACACTCATATACTCTTTAATAACAAATTTTCACAGAACATAATATACTGGCACAGATATGTAGATGATGTTCTATTGCTATACAGAGGGAACAAAAGACAATGTGAACAGCTCCGATCACACATAAACAAAATACACAAAAACATTCAATACACAGCAGAATATGAACACAACAAATCAATAAATTTCCTAGACCTCTTAATTACAAAGAACACAAACCAAAAACACAGCTTCAACATTTACAGAAAACCGACAATGACAGATACCCTAATACACAGCACCTCCAATCATCCAACACAACACAAACACTCAGCATTCAGGTCAATGCTACACAGACTGAACAACATACCGCTATCCACCGACAATTACAACACTGAACTAAATACAATAAAATACCTAGCACAAGAAAACGGCTACAAACACGACCTAATTGACAAACTCAATCATAAAATAACAAACAAAAAACAAAGCACTAACACCACTGACAAAAAATGCATCAAAATGACATACATTAATCCGCAATCAAACAGACTAGCAAAAATCTTCAAAAAAGCCGGCCACACCATCTCATTCAGAACAAAAAACAGAATGAAAAATGCACTTACACTCAAAACCACACTGAACACAAACAAATACGATCTCCCAGGGATCTACAAACTGAACTGCTCTGATTGTAACAAATTCTACATAGGACAAACAGGCCGCACATTCAAACAACGTTACAAGGAACATTTTCAAGCCCTGACATCAAAAGCTCAATCGAATTTCGCCGACCATATCATTCAAACTGGACACACTTTTACTGACATAACTACCAACCTACACATTCTCCATATAAAATCTAAAGGACACGAACTCAACTCCTTGGAACAATTTGAGATATACAAACTGTTATATATCTTCTTCTTCATATTGATATTATCATATGATTGCCTTTATACTATCTTGTTTACTACTTATAAATAAACAGTTCAGTTCAATTCTACAACTCATAATGTCTACATCCACCTTATTTCCACCAATTTTGACAACATACTGAAAAAAGCAATTGCACTTGAAGCATCAAAAATAGAAAGTAAAGTTTTTCAACAACATCATGATTGTAACTGTGTACATTCCAATGACTGCAAAATTAACAAAATTACAAGGACTCCTTCCAAAAAGTTTTTGAATGATCATTCTGAACCAAAACCACGGCATTACCAATTTAGTAAATCAGATTTCATAGCTTTTGGAATTGAAAATCTCTGTCTCAGGTGTGGTAAAGACAATCACAAAAGTACTGACTGTAGAGTGGATAGATTCAAACTCAGATGTGACAAATGTCAAAAACAAGGACATGTTTCAAGAGTCTGTTTGACCACAATGCGAAATGAATTGAGAAAACCAAGCCGTACAAGTTCAACCAATTTTGTACATCAACAGACATCACAATATGATGACGAAGGTGATGATGAAATTTACAATGACTACGTAAAAGGACTAAACAAAATTAATGTTGTCAATTTGTTCAAGATGAACCAGCAATCTGATAAATACATAGCTTCAGTGTTCTTGAATGGAAAACCTCAACAATTCGAAATAGACAGTGGAGCCAAATTTTCCCTTATTGGAAGAGATGATTTTGACAATCTGAACTTGGACATTCCTATTCAAGTTTCTAACTTAGCCTTTCGTTCTTATTCTGGAAATATTGTAAAACCAGAAGGAAAAGTATTGGTAAAAATAGCTTACAAGGGAAAACAAATAAAGGGAGAATTATATATTGTTCCTGCTGGTCATGAAGCACTCCTTGGTCGAGAATGGATTAGAAGATTGGGAATAGAACTTTCTGAAGTTGATAACAACATGAACCTACTAGTTAAGACTCACCAGATAGAACTCACAAATTCAATTGATGAAATATATGAAGAATTTAAAACAATTTTTGAACCAAAGGTTGGATGTATACCTGGTCTCACAGTTTCACTGAACCTTCGAGAAGGAGCAAAACCATGTTTTAATCGTGAAAGAAATGTTCCATTTGCTCTTTTGGATAAGGTTAACAAAGAACTTGACTCTCTTGAAGCTGAAGGAATTATTTCAGCTGTACCAACCAGTGACTGGGGATCCCCACTTGTTGTCATCCCAAAAGTTGATGGAGGGGTTCGTATTTGTGTTGACTACAAGTGTGGTGTTAACGAACGACTTGTCAAAGCTAATTATCCAATCAGAAAAATTGACGATGTTCTTGATAGCTTACGTGGTTCCCGATTTTTCTGCAAACTTGATCTATATAAAGCATACCTCCATCTCAAGGTTGATGATGAGTCCAGCGTTATTCAAACAATGTCAACACACCGTGGAACATACCGTGTCAACCGTTTGAGCTTCGGAGTCAAGACAGCTCCATCAGAATTCAATCGAATACTTGCTCAAATATTAAATGGACTGCAAAAAACTGAAGCATACTTTGATGACATTATTATTCATGGATCTACCTTGGACGAATGCAAGAAGAACCTAAAAGCCTGCCTTCAACGACTCTTAGACTTTAATTTACATGTTAACAAACAAAAGTGCTCATTCTTTAAGGAAAAAATTGAATATCTGGGTCGGGAAGTGGAGTTCAACAAAATCAGGAAATCTTCCCTGAAAATTCAAGCTATGAAGGAGATGTCCCGTCCTTCAAATATTGAAGAAGTGAGACGGTTTCTGGGGCTAGTCTCTCACTATGCCCGTTTTTTTCCAAATGCTTCAACAGTCACTACTCCGCTACGACGTCTGTTGCAAAAACAGGTGAAATGGTCATGGACTCCTGAGTGCGAATCAGCATTCATTACAATAAAAACTGAACTTTGTAGTGACCGAATACTTGTACCTTTTGATCCTGAATTACCATTGGTCCTCACAACAGATGCTTCACCAACTGGAATAGCCGCTATCCTCAGCCACACTATTAATGGAATTGAGAAACCCATAGCATATGCTTCACGTTCACTTACAGCTACAGAATGCAATTATAGTCAATTAGACAGGGAAGCCCTTGCAATAGTTTTTGGCGTCTCACGTTTCTACTACCATTTATTGGGAACAGAATTTCAACTAGTCACTGACAATCAACCAATTTCTCGAATCTTCAGACATGACAGAGCACTTCCTCAAATGACTTCAGCGCGCTTGCTTCGTTATGCATCATATCTTACAGGTTTCAATTACAAACTAAAATTCAAGAAAGGCAGTGAAAATAAGAATGTTGATTGCCTTTCAAGAGCCCCTATAAAAAATAGTAAGGTTTCTACTGAAAGAACAATTGACAATGAAGTCCATACCATCTACACTGAAAACATACTACAAATTTCTAGTCGTGAAATCACGGCCGAAATTATAAAAATGGAGACAAAAGATGATTCAGAACTCTCCAAAATTCTGCAAGAACTTCTGAACACTTCAATTGATTCTGAATTCGCTTTGTTTGATGGAATTATTTTTCGTGGAGACCGAATCTACATTCCCATGAAACTTCGTTCTAAAATACTACATGAACTTCATGAAACACACCTTGGCATAACAAAAATGAAGCAACTTGCTCGTCGTTATGTTTATTGGCCAAAAATTGACAATGATATTGAATGCATGGTCAGGAAATGCGAAGCATGTTCACTTGTCAAAAAGAATCCTCAAAAAGTGACAATACATCCTTGGGAATGCCCACAAGAAAATTGGGAGAGAATTCATGTTGATTATGCAGGACCTTTCCAAAATGTATATTTCCTAGTCTGTGTGGATGCAAAATCAAAATGGATTGAAACGAAAATGATAAAGAATGCACCTTCCAGCTCAAGCACAATAAATTTACTGGAAAACATTTTCTCAAGTCATGGATACCCATACGTTCTTGTAAGTGACAACCATTCAATTTTTCAGAGTGAAGAATTCCATACCTACTGTAAGGAACGAGGAATATTTCAAAAATTTATTGCCCCAGGACACCCAGCTACAAATGGTCTAGCTGAAAGGACTATTCAAACTTTAAAAAATCGACTCAAGGCAATGACTCAAGACACCCAAGACTCAAGACCATTAAATACAAAACTTCAGGACATTTTACTTCGGTATCGAGCAACACCGTTGGCATGTGGAAATACCCCGGCAGAATTGTATCTGAAAAGGAAAATGCGAATTCGCCTTGACGCTATATTCCCATACCGACCACAACAATCTAGTGATTACTCAATCCCTATCCGTTCATTTAAAGAGGGAGAGAGAGTACAAGTGAGACTTTTCATTCAAAATGAGTATATATGGAATTTTGGTACAGTGACAAAACGTTTAGGAACGCGTCACTACTTGGTGTTGTTAGACACAGGAAGGACCATCAAACGACACATCAACCAGTTACGTTCAACTCTGGTCGAAAAGAAAAAGGAAACTGTCACCTTGCAACCGCCACCGCTATTTGATGTTCCTTGCATTCCATCACCGCAGATCACACCATCAGTGGTTGGACAGCCAGATACTACAACAGTTGTTGACAACTCACCTGTTCAAGGTGGTGCACGACCTCAGAGACCTCAAAGGAATCGTCGACCTCCGGCTAGATACGGACATGCTGTTACGCACTAATTTATGTGCTCTCATACTAGGAGGGGAGACTGTTATATATCTTCTTCTTCATATTGATATTATCATATGATTGCCTTTATACTATCTTGTTTACTACTTATAAATAAACAGTTCAGTTCAATTCTACAACTCATAATGTCTACATCCACCTTATTTCTATCATATTAGAGAAACATAATACAAACACACCACACACAATAAACAAAACATCCTCAACGAACAACTAAATTTTAAATCACACAAACTTTTTGATCACATTTTACAAAAACCTCAATTCTTCTAACCAAAAAACTGACATCGATGATCTAGGAACACGCCTCTGAAAACGGATCTCAAAGATTCGAAAGCGCTCGGCCTACAGAGTAAGTAAATTTTACTTATTCTTAATGAATATTCTTCTTTTTCTTTTTCTTATTCTTCTTCTTCTTCTTCTTCTTCTTCTTCTTCTTCTTCTTCCTATTCTTCTTGCTCTTCCTCTTCCTCTTTCTCTTCCTCTTCTTCTGCTTCTTCTTCAACTTCTTCTCCATTCTCTGGCTTTTTTCCTTCCTTCTAGATCACTTGAGTCAAATAATATTTTTGTCCCACGTTTGGTTTCTCCATCCCCTTCACGCACCAAGAATTAATCACTCTCACTCACACACACACACTCTCTCTCTATTGAAAATCACTGATGATATTCGCAAAGCTATGTATAACCGTTCTTTAACTCTTCTTGTTTCATTTGACTTCAGCAGGGCTTTTGATAATATCTGTCACTCAATGTTACTCCACAAACTCTCATCACAATGCAAGTTTTCTCTGTAATGCCTATCTTGGTTCAGATTATACCTTTCTAATAGATTTCAGTGTGTCAGGGGAGCTGATGGACGAACCTCTGGGTGGTTACCTGTTGTAGCTGGTGTCCCCCAGGGTTCAATTCTAGGACCTCTCCTGTTCTTCATCTATGTCAACAACCTTCCTCTGGTCTGTTATAATCACTGTGCTTCTGATCATATTTTCGAGGTTGTTGCCGGTATGAATGATGACATATTCTCATTGGTTGAGTCTCAATGCTAGTATAAATGCAAAGCATGATTATTGGTTATGGTGGGCTGTACAACCAAATTGATTTTAATGCTTTGCTCAAGATTGAGATTGAGGGTCACATGCTGCCATATGAAAGTTCTAGGCATTCACCTCGATTAAAATCTGAGCTGGTCTACACAGGTTAATATCATGACAAAAAGGGTATTTGCTACTATGCACCAGTTGAAGCGACTCTGAAGGTTTCTTCCTACTCATCTTCGTACAACACTTGTGCGGAGTCTGGTCGTACCTATTATTGATTATGGCAGCATAGCGTAAAATGACTTGACAGAGGAATTGAATTTAAAATTACAGTGTGCTCTAAATTATGCAATTCGTTTCATATTTGGCACAAGAATGGATGATCACATTACACCCTACTATAGATGGCTGCGTTGGTTAAAGTTAAAGGGTAGAAGGAAGTATTTCTTGTTGTGTACTACATATCGCCTTATTGTTGAGAGGAAAGGTCCACGATATTTGAAGGATAGGTTTACTCTTCTTGCAAACATTCATTCTAGGGTCACACGGTGACCCAATTCTTCATTCAGATTCCAAATCAACGTACAATCATGTACAATCAGTCGTTCACTGCTACTGCCTCAAGGCTTTGGAACCTCTTACCACTGAATATTGTATTTTCACTTACCTATAAAACATTTAAATACAGACTTTTAAATTTTCCTTGAGAATGACTTTACCTTTTGAATGAGAAGCTATAATGTTTTCAAGGTCAATTCATTTCTGCATATAGTTTATATATACAAGTTTTATTATTTTGCTTTTATGTTCCATGTATCTGCTTTATTTTGTTTTATTTAATTTTAATTTTATTTTTATTATTTCTTCTGCATTTGTATATTTGTATATTTAATATGTATCTGTCACCATAGGCGACACGCCTAGTGACAATAATTAACAAATAAATATCTATCTATCTCTCTAATTCTCTATCTATATTTAACTCATTCTTTCTTTCTCCTTTTCATCTGTCTCCATATGTTATCATTCAATCATCTTCTGCACTGTTGAGCGAACTCTAGAAAATATGTATCAGTAGATTTTTGATTGATGTTGTAGAGCTCCGTAATAAAAGTAAACAAGCTCAAATATTGTTTTACAATAATGATAAACACATGGAATTGGTAATATTATTCAATGTTTACCTTGTTTACTTCTAGAAAATATTCACTGATAACATAAGTTTTCAAATTGATGTCACAGGAATTAAATTTAAAAAATCCAGTTGTATAGCCGTAACAAAACTAATGTAATAGCGCCTCATAATAACTCTGCTTATTCTATACTGAAACTCTTCAGCTCTAGTATTTTAGGTTCTCTATTTATTATTTGTATTCTCTAAAATATTCTTTCCTCCTATTCCTCAAGCATACTTCCTTCCAATAATTCAGCTCCTGTAGAGCTGATATAGTTAAGTATTGTAGCTTCTAATTAACTGATAAACTTGTTCTTGTGGACAGCTTTAATGAACAGAAAGTGTAACTTGAACGTTTCAAACTTTCCAAGTTTAAACAGACTATTATTTCTGATCACGCCCGCAATCCACACAGAAATTTCGAGAATATTTCTACCTCGCTTATTGACAGTCGTTCAAGTGAATAATTAACAAAAAGAGGCATTCCCCTAATACTTTTGTTACTTGCAATGATTATAATTCTTTTTATTGTTAATTCAACGAGTTGCAGTCAATTACAGTCGTTGAATTTACAATAAAATTTTAATATTAACAACGCAGATCTTTATGGAACAAGAAATCCAAAGACTATCATTCATTCACATAAAAAAATGAGAAAAAGATTGTTTCCCAACAAGATAAAATTAATATTAATAACAGTAAAGTAGAAAATGTAATTTCAATGACTACTATACAATATTTTTATGAGATATAACTTGCTATTTTTCTAGTATTAGAATCTTCGTTGCTAACTATCACTCATGAATCAGTCATGTTAATAATGCTAGTTACTCTTAATTCTGAAAAATCATTCATATTTTCTCAGTACATAATTGCATAATTGCAACTTCAAACTATCAAAATTACTTTGTTCATCTGACAGTGAATGTGATAAAAAGTCATTCGCTCCTTTTATTAGTGAACTTTGAAATTACATGGTAGATGATCATATCGAAAATACGCTTTACTGAATGCTACTGATGTTGCTTGTGAAAAAACATAAATTTTCAATTATTCATCTGCTTTTTTCCTTACATTAACAGAGATTAACGGTAACTATCATTTCGTCATGTTTTTGTCTATAAATTCTCAGTGATGAGCTTGTAGCAATCATATTCATAGCTTGTTCTTTACAAAAAAAATTCGCGGGAGTCATTTGCCAATTTTTTTCTATCAAATTATGAATGAGTTACGAAACTGCACGCACAAATCGCAATTGGAGAAGAATAACAACTATTCCACCCCTTAGGTTCAATTCGCTCTTGGAATCAATGAGAATTTTTGTCTCTAAAAAGACATTCAAGAGAATTGTGGAGACATCACTAATATTTATAGCACTTAAAAAGTTTAAGTCGTAAAGTTTATAGACCATTTGCAAGTTCTCGTCCTTCAGTAAGATTTAGAACGCACTGAATGACAATGGTTTTTTCCGCAGTGCCACCTCAATCTATGGAGTTGACTGATCACACAGGGCGAGCCGTTGTTCTGTCCACAATGCCCGTCATTGAGGGAGAGTCTCTGCAAATAATCTGCTTGGCTTTGGGAGGTAAGGATCTATTCAAATACGCAGTAGCTTTATAGACTGATAATCCTAGCTCTAACAAAGCTCTCTAAAATGTATAATACTGTTGAACAGTAAATAATTTATAATCAGTGTCTAGAGTCTAGACTGACTAAACTTCATATAGACCAAACTTCAGGTATGTATTGATACAGATTACAGAAACGACAATAGTTCTATTGTCTGTGGTATTGATGTTAAGCCATTACAGAATAAAGGCCTTTTATTTTAAGAGAAATACTCACTTGCATTATCTGACATTCACACAACTTTGTTTTGGGAGTATACAGTGAATACCAATTTAAGTGAACTCTGATTTTGTAAAATAAAGGAAAAATCTTCTAAATTTTTAGTCAAAAAGCAGAATCTTTTTTAAATAATTTGTCACAGATGACAAACACCTACATTGGGGAAGGTTGGATAGTTTGAAGAATTTTCTTTCACTCAACCTTCAAACAAAATACAATAACGATTATTGGCAATACAATAAAAATGAAGCACTTATTAGAAATGCTAATATCAGACATAACATCAATCAAATACACTTCAAAGTTCAAAACAAAAAAAAACTAAGTTAGTTAAATTTTCTTTTTTTATTTGTATTTGTATTGACGCATTCGTTTCTTTAAGAATTAGCAGGATAACTGGCAGATAGAATCTATAGAAAACTTTGCTAGAGCATTACACCCAGCATAATTAATATAGTATCCAGTATGGACATCTTCATTCTCAAGTGTACCTGCCGTATACATAAACTATGCATGAGTCTAAAAAATTGTACAGTAGGCCTACATTCAGCTCTCAAAAACGTTATTTAGCACTTGATAGTATGTTTAATGTTGCGTATTTGCTAATCAACGCCATATACTGAGCACTTGGTTGAATCCAAAAAAAACTGTACAGTACTTCTATCCAGTGTTGGTACAGTACTTCCAGTGGTGTAGCAAGTGGGGAGAGGGAGGGAGGTTGTACCACCAAACAGCCAAAGGGGGAGGGTAACAAAAAGCAGATCCAATAAGGCTTCAAGGTATTAAATGGATATTTAAAAAAAAAATGTAATAAATAAAATTAATTATTATGGTTTGGGGTGATGCGACAGGCGACTAGCGTCATCCACACGGTGCGATTGAGTTGAGGAGAGAAATTTAGTGATAGCGGTGATAGTACAGGAGCAGTAAGTGTCTCACTCACTTCACTTATGACTCGTCAGCTAAATTTATTTCCATTATTTAAAGAAACTCGGTCTGTTTTACTACACCTGCCCCTGCCACAAGCCATAAAGTGTCATTCACCCTCATTGAATTTCTTATGCAAGAGTCAGAGGCGTAGCCAAGGGGGTTCCTTGGGTCTGTATTTACCCCCCCCCCCCCCCCAACCATTAGCGATTACTGAAGCACTAGATAAGATTTGAACAATAATGTGGGTTATTTTACATAGGGTTATATGGCTAGTACAGGCCATATTAGTTGAGAGAATTTATGTCTAGAAACGCTCAAAATGTGGTTTTAGGTAGGTTATTTTCCAACTTTTCGGGGGGGATAACCAACGGACCACCACCACCTACAGCTCCCCCCCCCCCCTTATAACTAAGAGAGTCAATATTCCGTCATATGGATGAGCACCTTAATACTTTGAGTTATTGACCTACCATGCAGGTAAGACTATGGTAAGACGATGCAGGTAAGACGATGCAGAACAGAGTTCGCCCATCACAATTCGCCTATCACTCTCATAGTAGGCCTACTGAGAACTGTATTAGAATTTGCTCCATTTCTCTTTTGTGAAATACATCCACATATATATTTACAGTAGACCTATAATAAGTATTGAAAGTTATAGAAATTATTAGTTTAGTTCGTAAAAATACCCTATTTTCCTTGAAATGCAAGGTTCGTAGTCATGAAGTAATCTAGATTTCAAGACCTAATATTGTTTTAGGAGGGGTGCCCCCCAAGCCTCATGGCGTAGCCCCCTAAATTTAGCACCAGCCCCCCCCCCCATAAATTAGGCATCCCCAAAAATGCGAAAAATAAGCCCCCCGTATTCTTTCTAAAACTAAAAGAAGATTTATATAGGTATTGAAAAAATTCAAGCCCAGTCGATAATATGCAAAATGTATGTATATTTCTTTAGATTCTTTACATAGGTAAAATTTTTTTGTTATGGTAAAATAGTATCAAGAGCCATTCCGTACCCCTCCCTCTTAGCTCTCACGTCTCGCTAAGCTTGAATAATAACTTTCTGCTCAAATCCTAAACATAACTATTTTAGGTAATTCATATTCAATAGTATAATATTAATTATAAGTTTATTGTCATCAATTGACATTCTATCTGGTGACTTAGTAATATATTTTTGAATGTCATCACGTTAAATACGGTTTCAATCAACTTTACCCCCACCCCCAACGTTTTTGGAACCCCCTTCAAGAATTTCAATTATGCCGTTTGCGTCATAGACCCCCTGTGGGCACCCCTGGTTTTAGTGAAAAATAAGCATTCAAGTAACAAATTTTTCAGAATGAATTTTAGTGGTAGATCTGCAGGTACTGTCTCTCTAATTGCACTATACTGTTTTCAAATTAACTGATGAAAATGGAATTGACTAAAACAAAATAAATTACTGATCACATCTCGTTTATCGTCCCACTATGCTTTCGATGAAGTTTCCTTCCGTGGATAATCTATCGTTTACCTCCTGTGGCTTATTGATTTTTCTGTGAATACCGATCTGCGGTTTCGCAAATCCTTGAGTAGCGAAATTAACGGAATTTACCTGACGAAACTCATACAAATAATACCGTTATAATAGAAATGTTTTGATTATAAATCACGTAGACAAGAGGCCACGCCCAGAACTGAATGTAGCTGACAGATTTTCCAATCGAAACAATTGTCTTGAAAACGTATATGCTTCTCTCATGTAGAGCTACACTGTATTTCTATGAAATATAAATTAATACAGTAACCGAAACACTGGAAACGTTGGTCATATTGTATTTTGGTTAGAAATTGGAATCTGAATTTATGACCCAAACTCTTAGTACAGAGTCCGAAATAATACTTTTTGTCTTTTGACCCTTGCAAATGGAAATAGATCTAGTCCCTCTATACATGAGTGTAGAAAAAGTATTGATTTCTCTAAGAGAGCTTTTTATTTTAATACGTGTTTCCTAGATTGTACAATCTTGTTCCGTAGATTTTGTCAATGTTGGTGTTTGAATGAAAACATCAAAAGTGATGTGATCATTGAAGAAAACTAATGATAATTGGAATTAAGATGTCAATCTATCAATGCAGTCAGACAATACAAACTCGTCGTGATCAGCAGTGATGGCAGATGGTTCACCTGATTGTTTATCGTTCGCGAGTTAAAATGAGTAGAGATATCAGAATAGGGTTTGCATTCGGGGATCTTCAACAACTGTAGGGTTCGATTATTTTGATCAAAATAAAGGAAAACTTCAGATATGCGTAAGTCTGGAAACGCTCCGTTACAAAGATAGAGATACCGATACCTTTAAATTTACTCAATTATAGATCTCTAGAGCCTCCATTCAGGTGTTTAATTGAACAGATTTTAAAATAAAAAAAGTAAAATTGAATAGAACATGACACAAATTTGTAATTGTCATAATTATTGGGTTATTTCACAACGGCCTTAGAATAGCCTTAAAACACGTTTTCAGGTTTGAGGTGGATTACATTTTTCTGGATCTATTAATAAACTAATATTTTTCCTACAAAATTTGTAGAAATCAATTCTAGAAATAAAATTATGGATCATTCAAAATGCATAAGTGCAATCAGCTAGTGAAGTATGATCCGTTGGTACTGAAATACTCTGTATATATATTAGAGTGGACTATATACATCATTTACTGTTACTTAGTAATATTAGTCTGGTTGTATACGTATATGTCCATTGACCAGTGATGGGAATGGGGAGGAGAGGTTCCAAAATTAGTAGTTACCCTGGGTACTGGATAACCCACTAACTACAGTACATGTTGGGTGGAAGGTACAACTATCCTTGGAACGCTGTACAACTGTACTTGGTCTAGTTCCATCCATCAACAATTAAAAACAATGCTTGATATATCAGTATATATATATATTCAATGTTAGCTATATCATGTATAGCTAAAATGTATCAATAAGGACTATTAGCTATGTTGGCTATTGTGGCTTCCAGATAAATTATCAATTTGCGCTATCAATATTCAATATAGAGTACACAATACAGACGAAAGGAAGCTTACAGTGTTCATAGAATAATGTTTATTTTACGGAACAGGATGCTTTCTATGTAAGCCATGAGTCAGCGTCCAGCCGTAAGAAATCAAAAATGGGTCGATTTGAAAACATTGACCCCACATGATTCATTGAAAACCATTGTTATTTTTCTCTTCATTGTAAATAAAGTAGGTGTTATATTTGCGTCCATGGCAACAAGCTTATGTCAAAGATATGCACAACTTTATCAAAGATCAGAACTCAGTTTCCTTGGTTTTATATTTAGCTTTAGAAGGAGAATTGTAAACTAATAATGCCTTCAAGGGGCGAACCCAGATTGCCGGTGGGGGGGGGGTATGTGTGAATTTATTTTCAAATTTATAATAACTTAGAGTAGCAAAAATCAGCAAAAAAGAATCATGTTTAACTCGTATCATATGTTTCTATTTCTTATTTCTACGGTATATTTCCAATGGATTGGTATTTGTTTCAACAATACTATTGTTGCATTTCGGGCCCAATTAACGTGCTGAAAAAACTTGCAGGGATGCGATATTTTCTTCGGAGGATGAAGTTAAATTCAAATTTCAGATGAATTTGCATGGAAATGAGCTCATACAACTAGAATCAATATGGTGGAGTAGGCTCTCGAATATAGAAGTGATCACGTTAATAATAAACATTGGCATGATCGCGTTGTAAGCTGGAACGAATAGAAGGAATAAATGACTGACTATTCAGTTATCCGCACACACGTCTGACCCGTCCGCTAGAATGACCGGAATGCAATACTGCATGGCGTATTAAAGTTTTCCAGAACCAGCCTTCAGGCATGTGTGGTTGCATACAGCCAATATTTTTAGAGAAACGCAGAGATAGTTGAAAAATACATGAAAACAATACAGTGGCAATTGAATTCTTTCATGTTATTTTCAATGTAATGTTTATCTCTACAACAATATGGGTGGGTATTCTCGAGGCACAATTGTTATTATTATTTCACTTTTATTTTTTAAATTTTTCACTCTGCAGCCGGGGTTATTATAACTGAACCCAAAGCTACAGAGCTGCATCACAAAGTAGAGACAGTTTTATGAGTGTCCCTCTTGCCCTTCTTTATTATAATAAGAGAAATTTGCGCACAATATTTGCTGTACTAAGCACTGCAACTTTTTACATAATTCTAAGGTGCCTGAGCTAGCCTTTCTTTTGCATACAACAATAATTATTTTGATATCAGTCCATTTGCAGTTACAATAATCGCGGAATAACTTCAACTTTCTCTAGCAAATACGTATCCTTCAGTTCAACAGGTAGAGGCTGGTATTTCCTTTTCTTTTTAGCAATTGTACTCACAGGATTTTCATCCAGGGGCACTACCACATCAATGATAAAAAAATCTCTTTTCCCCTTATCTTTAGTTATTATTATTATTATTTTTATTATTATTATTATTATTATTATTCACAAAATGCGTTTTTTGAAAAAATCTAATTTTCCCGCCATTGCCCCCAAACTCTCATTTCATCAAAAAATGAGTATACACCATTCCACTCAGCTCAAAAAAACCTACCATGACAAAAAAATTGAAAAAGCTCAATATTGAAGATTTCTAATATTTTTAACCCACATCTCTAACGTTTAATTTAAATCTTGTCTAGTTAACGTTATCAAATTCTTGTCAAGGGTTATACCCCTTCTCAAATCGTCTTAATTTAAATTTAAAACCACCTGCACCGAAACTAGAAACTCCAATCGGGGGTAAATTAGGCTCCCTAAAATAGATGAAGGGCATTTTTTGAAAAAGACCTTGTATATACATCGCTCTGCCTATGAATAAGGAACATAAATTATATGCAAAATTTCATGGCAATCGCTCAAGGAGTTTGGCCGTAATCCAATAACATACATACAGACAGGTAGACGGACAGACGAAATGCTGAGAGGTCGAGTTGAAACTTGACCTTACTACGTTCGGTCGATTATTATTACTGTAATGTTTTTATATATTTTTCAATCACCAAAAACTAAGAGTATTTTACAAATGATGATAACAACCGAATGAAACATCAATAATATTTGATATGTACATCTAAGCAAATAGAAAGGCCTGACAAAATATTGATTTAAACATTCCAACATCTCTCTGAGAGACCCTCAAAATGGTCCGTGCATTTTAATTGATGGAAATTACATTCAAGTACATTGATTGTTCAATTCAAATCAATTCACCATTCATGTGCAGATGAGGGATAGTTTCCTAGCTGCTAGCTGTGTATCAATAATTGATAACCTTTGACAGCAAAGCAACTTATTTAGTTGCATCATGTAAATACTGAATCACTTGTTATATAACGGTACTAAATCGGATAAAAATAATGAGAAATAAGATAGTTCTGGGCTCTAGGAGTTGAATATCTTTAAAAAATCACTGCAGTTTCCGGCTTCCAATTTTGTTTTATTTAATTAAAACCTTACCAATTTAATTAGGCGTTACAATTTCTGAATGAGTACAATGATAGGAGAATTCTGCTAACTTGCATCATCTTTAATTCAGTAACGAAGCATTTCCCGACCTATGCTTATATGACAAATATTGGTAACGCAATGCGAAGCACTCTACATAATCATTCTTTTCATTTTCATCTTTCTTCTGTATCATCTTTATTTTTTCCTATGCGGATTGGTGTCTACCCTTATGGATGACGTTGACACACCACAAAACGTGGGCACGCGCTGTGGATCGTGCCTCTTTGTGCAATCGTGAAACTCAAGTGTTTTTTATGCAGTTTCCACACGGCACTTTACAAGCTGTGCGCGTGCCTTCTTTTTTTAACAGCGTTATACAAATCTGAATGATTCCCTTTTTCCACAATAAATAGGAAATGATTAGAGAAGATATTAGAGAACTCGGAAAAAAATACGTTAACGATGAGGCTAACTCCAACCTGATCACTGACTGATCTACAGCATATCGCTTTTGGAGCAGGCAGACGCACAGAGTGTTCAGATTAGTATTAGCGTTATTATTAAAGTAGTTTTGCTAAGACTCTTCTTTATAGATGTGATAAGCCGAGAATTTGAATTTCATTTTTCAGAATAGAATTTCTGTTTCGTTTTTACAGGAAAGCCGATTCCAAAAGTGAGATGGCTACTGAACGAGATCGTGATTGACGAATCTGACGAGCAAATGTCAGGCAACAAGGTGCAAAACATTCTGGTGCTGGAAAACCTGGAACGCCGCCATCTCGGCTCTCAACTCACATGTGAGGCTTCCAACACTAAACTAATTCCACCGCTCTCAACAACTGTCTCAATCGAGCTATATTGTAAGTTACTATTCCCTAAACTATTCATCAAAAAATTTCACGAAATTCGCTTTCAATCAATTCTCATACTCTTTTGCTATACGGTACAGTACGTTATTTGTACATTCAATTCTGGAACATTTATTATTATTTACAGTGTTACATTTCTACTATTCTCATTTATATAACATTTATTATATTGTGGGTAGTTTTTCTGCTTCTGCGAGGGCATCGTGATCTGAAATACCATTCTTACTGGATCAGCCCCTGCCAGCTCCAAAACATTCAGCATTTTGATGTGTCTCAACTGCCGTCCTTCCAGAATCCTATGTGAATATCCAAAATGTATGTCTTGTGTCGTGTTGAGGTTGATAGTATTGTGAATGCAAGAGAAACAATAGTCGGCTCTACTTGTTTTGTAAGCATTTTCCATTCATTGACAGCACGTGCTTCAAAGAGGTTGTAAATTGATTCTGGTTTCTCTCTTTCTTCCTGAATGTTCTCGCTCCTATTGGTCAGGTGCATCTCTAGCACATTCGAGAATCTACTAGATCATGTTTCTGTGTAAATTGAAACATCGAGAAATCTCTGGAGATTACCACTCAAAACAAAAACACTTTATAAGGAGTAGATCACGTAAACAGGAGTCAATTGTCGTTTGCTTGTCAGAACGTTCATATCCAGTGACAGTTTATACAGACATTGTCTTTACGCTTATCAAGTGCTCGTGATCAGTTAATGTGGTAGACACTTTCTTCTTTGTGGCAGAATACTCAGTGCTATTATTGTGATTATCAAATACCATAACAGACTGTGCTTCGTAAGTGTTAAATTTCTTTATTGAGTGTTTAAGTGTTTCTTCTCTAGACATTTCGTTTTTCATCATTGATCAGTTTATTGGATAGTTGTTTATTAAATTATCAAATATCGGCCTATTCAAAGTCAGTAATTAATTTTTGTACAGTGATATCGAAAATTTATTATTAGCTGAACGTTATTGATTTGTTTTTTCTTATTGGTTTTTCTTGTGATTAAAAGTAATTTGTGTAAATAAAGTGCGAGTGTTAATTTCAAATGTTACCAGGATTCTTTTAGAGAATGATGGTTTGGACGAAGAAGGAAGCTCAGATGTGCGCTTGATAGTATAGCACTCACCTTTGCAGCTATGAATAGGTGAAAGTGGACTGTTATGCATAAAGCTTCAGAATTTGTTTCGGTAGACTTGGCATACTGGTATAGTTCTGTTAGCTCAGTGAAAAAGGCAATCTATTTCACTCATCGTTTGCACAGTACACATTGTGTCACTTTAAAAAAATTGTTTGATCGTTTCTATCCTATTTTATGAGATCGAAAGGAGTATAAGCATTTTTACCTTCCATTGCTTTACCCCGCATCAAAATTTCAAGGAATCTCAAACTTGCCATTCTGTATTCAAGAAATAGTTATTAACATTCAATATTTAAATAATAATAATATTATTATTATTATTATTATTTATTGTGACAAAACTAGATATGAATGTGTAGATGTTAATATATCATGACAATTATTAATTAAACCTTCGATATTCAGAGGATATCTGACATTAAATAATTATGAAATATACAATTTTCAGAAAGCTTTCACAACACTTTACGCTGTAACACGACATTGCTATTATATTGTTGCAATCCTATGCATGTTGTCATCGCAAACATGTCTCTTATTAGATAATGGACGTAGAAAATTGGCCAGACATGTAAGAAACAGATTGGCCTGCATTGATATGAAATTGCTCCATATACCGAAATAATACCACGGTGAATTGTTTTGATTATTTCGACCAATGGAGCAAAGGAACATTTTAATCAATGTAGCTGATAAAAGCATCATTAGCTATTAATTCGCATTTCCATGTTTACTGGAGTCACCTAGCATGAGTCATCACCGATTCTATATAAATAGTTTTTTTTAAGTTCATCAATTGAGATTAATCGTTTGAGAAAAAATGTTCTGAAAAAAGCTTGAAATAGTGAAATAGAACATATTTATTACTACATGATGTATTGATGAATATGAGTAATTTATTATTGGAGTGATGTATTCTTGGGGTGATAAATTATTCAATGTAATATCAGAAAATAATTATATTTATTAAGCCTCATACTACAAATTATTATGTCAGTTATGCACTAGTCAATAGTTGATGGTATTGTAATTATTTTCTCTGTTTTGCACTTTGTAGTAGGACGGCACTGCATACCCCTCGAAAAATCACCTCGAATATAATTTTATATTTGTGAAATGAACAATAGAGACCATTGCAGTATGAATTACTTATTGCCCCATTCGAATTTTTTAATCAATCCGTAGAATAAGAAGTGGCATGTGAGTACATTCTAATAAATTAGCCTTTATATATTTTTCAAATCATAACTAACACTTAATTCATTTATGTATGCATAGTGCCATAGCTTATTTTGACTGTAGGTACAATGAATCATGTTTTGGTCTCAGCAGCGTACTACGCAAACGAGGAGTGAGGTAGGCTGCGATTACTTTCCTCACCGAGCTAACAGAGTTGCAACATGAGTTGCCAAGCCCACCAAAACAATATCTGGGAGCCCACTCCCCCCTTTACACAGGGTCTGACTGCAAAGGTGAGTGTGTATACTATTCAGCAGACCTACATCCTGCGTCCCATCCATCATTCGACAGAGACGTGTGGGAAGCAACACAATTGATGTAGCCTTTATTGTATCTGAGACGAATAAAATTTAATTCACTTCAGCCACAATAGGGCTCAGTGAATTCATAATAGTAGGCTAATAGAGGGGAGGACTCACGCCTCGACATCAATTCTACAGAATATTCTACAATATATGATATCAGATTGATTGGTTGATTTATTGTCTGTCTGTACTGGGTCTTGACAGACCCATTGCACATTGAATGGAAATACAAAATTAGAATAAATTATAATTGAAGAAAATAGAAATCGATATAAATTAAAATGAAAATAAATTGTATATCATTTACACTGTAAAAGATCTATGTAATAAAATAGCGCTTAATGAAATAAGTTAAATGGCTAGACTAAGTACCTATTATCTAATTTATATGAGGGGGCTGGTGCTGAATTTAGGGGGGTGCGTCATGAGGCTTAGGGGGGTGGGCACCCCTGCCTATTAGTTCCATATAAAGAAGAGTTGGAAAGAATAAGTGAATAAGATTTAGAGAGATGTGAATAAGTGAAAGATAACAGCACCATGATTTAAATGATGAAGATGAGTAAGAGGGGGAAGGAGAAAAGAAGAGAAGGCAGAACAAGTTTTTTCAAGAGCGCTTAGATTTTTCTTGATCACAAAAACCAACTCAAGCATACAAGGAAATTGATTAGACTTCAATCGATCTTTGCAATCTAATATTAAAACTGACACTGTATTTCACTTTTAAATAATGTTTTACTCACATATATTGGAGATGCTTGAGGAATGCATTTCACTTCTGAACAGAACATTATTTAAAAGTGAAATACAGTGTCAGTTTTAATATTAGATTGTTCATTAAGTATTTCGTCATGGAAAACATCACACGATCTTTGCACTTCAAACAAAAGGGATTACATATCCGTCCCTAAAAAAGATGGTAAAAGATAAAATTAATGTGATGCATGATTATCAGAGCATGATTATCAGCTCTATTTCCCTACAAAAGGGAGAAGTGGAGACAGAATTTTGGTGAATACCTTAGAAAGTGGCCTTGTACCAGAGAACTTGGAACAGATGATGAGAATTATTGCCTTCTCACTTGGTGTGTGTTCACCGCCATGACAAGGATAGGAAATTCCTTTCTTGGGATGGTTTCCTCGGCTGCCTCGGCTCCACCTCACTTATTCCCTTTTCACCTTGGGCTTGGTTGGCATCTACTTGATGCTCCGCTTCCTTATTCTATTTTACATCCACTCTACGACGAGCATTATGTTGAAAGCCACTTTGTAATTCATATATGCGCTTCACACTCTCCAAAGATATAATATATTATGCAGATCTTCCTCTTTGGTATTTCGCGCTCTGCCTAGTTTGTACTATTGCATACCCACTTCACCTCATCTAATGTGAGATACATATTGTTCCTCTCCAATGGCATCAAACATCTGAGGAATCTCCTATGCAGCGGTCTATGATTAAACCAAGTTGAATTCTGCAACTTGAATACTCCAATTCAGATTTCCATGATGGGTTAATGCATTGGGTAATTTGACAACTGTATTACTTACATATTGTATATGTAAACGGCCATGTGGTATGAGTGGCATCTGATATCTGAATGATCTGTATTGAACATCATAAGTTCTATAATTCCTTGGTCACCCTAGATGGATGACCATGGCAGCCCTAGTCACAGCTAGATAATAATAGCTTTATTATCTCTAATCGGTTTTTCAAAATCATGATACACCTGAAACTGTTCTACCATAACTAGGCTCAATCGACTCCAATCGGTCTCCCATGCAATCAAAAGTTGAAAAAATCGGACAAACATGAATAATTGTAGCTTATTATTAACGTATACTCTACTTCTTTAAATCCATTGTGCAGTGCAGTACAATGATATTGTTGTGGAAATGAAGAGAAAGAAGGAACAGTGATGTACAGCATTATCGCTTATGTCAACAAGACTTCTGGTCAAAGTAATTAATTACTCTTCTTTTGACACTTTTATGATATTTATTTAGAACTTTGCAGAATATTCTAATATAGGTGTTTAATTAGAATTTAATGGAATCTTATCGAATATTGTGGAAAATTCGAGAGTGCTTATCTGTTTATTTTGAAGTTGATAGAAAGATGGAGTTCTTTCTAGATTATTGAAAAACCTATTTAAGGCGAACGCTTTCGTAAAGTTAGTTCAGTGGTAATTCGATCTTTAATGCAATAAGTGGCAGTGGTGGCAGTTCCTGTTCACCAGTAAGCGCTTATACAGATCGTGATAAACAAACGTCTGTTGATGAAGTGTAAGAGTACAGTGACAGTTTCTGTTTACGTTAATATAGACAGTGCAATCCCGTTGACGCTATTAGAAACCGGGTTAACTATCGTTGTCTGTAGTGATAATTCTTTTTCGACGTTCTTTTTGAATTATTGGACTGTTTATTTAATAGTTATTATTTAATATTAGATCGGCCTTTTGACATTTGATTGATTTTTGTACAATAATATTGAAAACTCTTTATCAGTGTTAATAAAGTGCGAGTGATAAATTTTAGTGCTGTCAGCATTATTTTAGAGATAGAACCCGTAAAAATATGTTTAACATTCTTCTATGTGCTAGTTTACTGTTTATCAACCGTGCATAGCTTTCTCAGCTTCCACGAATAGGAATGTTTTCGTTATGTAATAGGATTACCCAAGCCATTTTAATATTATTTATTCTGTAGGGTTTATATCATAGACACAACGACGAAATAAATAATTTTGCTCACGTAATAATAGAGATAAAGGCTGTAAATTCTATTCAATTTCCTCCAAAACTGAGATACATGAGCATGATTAGAGATATAATGGAAACAAGGCACAAAGAGCTGAATGACATATTGAGAAGGTAATATATTTATAGTGTTGTGCTTCAGAAGCCTGTAACTCACAAGAAAATAGAACATGTAACGCTGAAAGCAGCTGTCTATTTTCAGTAATAATTAATTCTCTTTGTTGTGGGACAGAAAATACATTACTATTATTATTTTTTCTGGACTTCGTTAGCTCATGAAGCTAATGTTTCTTGTACTCTGAAAATAAATAATATTACCGACCACACGGGCGAATCCAGCAGAAGATCCGGTTCGGAGTGAAACACCAGAAGGCGGTAAGCAAGTCCTTCCCCCGGAAAATTTTTGAAAATTGTGCCTGAAAATGTGAAATTTCATCCAATAATGATTATTTTTCCAACTGAGTCACATAAAATTTCCAATTATTTTTTTATTCCCAGCTTATGCCAGTCATCATATTTCTGTTATCCTATTTTTCAATAGTTTTATTGTACATTGTCTAACTTATTGAAGGAAGTTAGTGAATAAATCAGGATAATTTTTCAAGACTATTGAATGCAGCCTACAAAAAATATCACGTGAATGAGTGTCATTCAATGATCCTAAAATAACCTCGTTAATACAAAACTTCCCCAATAAATTGATTTTTCCCGAAGAAATTTTGTGTCTGTTGCTTAGCTATGTATTAATGTAGAGTGAGCAAGTCAATTTAGTATTTTGGAGTGCTGCATATTATAACTTACATCAGTGCACATAATAGAAACAAAGTTGGAGTAGCGCTTCCCTGCGTGTATACATGATTATTCGCATTAACCGACTCTGTCTTCTAGAGTAAGATAATCGCTAAAGTAGCTGACTTACTTTCGCTCTTGTGTGGGTGGAGCGAGCTTCTAATACGTTGTACTAAATTTTATCACTCTTCCAAGCAATCCCATGAAGCCTACTTTTACACGGTTACATTTGCAAAGTTGCTCTGAGTTTGTTGTTAGGTAGTGACTGCAAATTATGGTAGAGAGCAAATGTATTCTGGGATTAGCTATAGTAGTAAAAACAGTAGTGATAACTTTTATAAAGCTTTTCTAGTTAGTCAGTCACATTGGATAAGCCTAATGGAATCATACAGATTGGGGCATTAGGAACGGACGTTTTAGAAATAATCAGAGCTTTGTCAATTTTTAACGTTACATTTATTAAGAGACATGAACTGAAAGCGTGAATTATGTTTAAAACAGTCAGTCACGCAAGGAAAATAAAATCCGTCAAGTGATGACCATTTTCATCAATGCAATGCTGGAGGCATTCACGTGTATTTTCCTAAACTCTGTTATATTGATCTTCTATTGATCGTGAACTCCAACACCAGGGGCATATTTCTTTACCATTTACAAATTACAATATCAATCTACAAGTTGCAATAAAATTTTACAAATCTTTCATAAGTTTTTCAGTAACTAGAAATACTGGTACTAAAAATAAAAGTAATAATATCGTATTACCTGGCTGGCTCAGGTCTGGTGTTACAGTTATCAGGTCGCACCTGCACAAATTTAAGGGCCTCTAACGTGACGATTTTACAAATGAAATTGATTTGTAAAGTGCTATGTGCAGGCCCTAGACCGTTACTTTGGGACTTGAATGTTTTTTTATGCACACAGTGTCGAGGTTCCCAGCTGCCCAACTAGTAGGCCTACTAGTATGCGACAGACAATTAATGTTGGGGAGAGAACAGGAAATTTTTTAAATTTTGTTGATGATAATAATAATAATAATAATAAAAGATATGTATGGATTAAACAGTGCAAGGATAGTACCAATAGTAATAAGTGTGGGAGGACTGATGCTGAAGTCAGCTGTAGAGAGCTGTAAATCGATTGGCCTTACAGAGACTCTGATGGAGAAAATGCAGAAGTCTGTTCTGTTGGATACATCACGCATAGTGCGCCAAATACTGCAATGTACTAAATAATCCCTTGATGTACAAAATAATAATAGTAGTCATGAGATGGAGGTTGCATGTCAATGCCCCTTCATCCAAAGAACTAACCGCAAATGCGAGATAACAAGGAAATAATAATAATGATAGTAGTAGTAGTAATGAGAAAAATAATAATTAAAATGTAAAAATTTCATTAATAAATATTTTAATGTTTTAATGCGATTCTTACTACAATAGCTCTAAAATGTTTTTCTCCTCCTTAATTTTTTCATAATATTCACTTGAGCTATATATAAAAGCTATTAACTTGAAAGTATTTTGACTTATTTATGCAGTTTTTCAAATCTTATTATTTTAATCTAAGATTTTTCTAGTGTTATTTTCCTTAATCTTATATCACTTTATAAGGAGTTCATGGTAAATCTAACAGAGTTATGTGAATTTAAAAAATTACGGATATTTCATTGATTTTATCATACCACATCGACCTCTGAATCAGGTTTAGATATAAGATTAGATTAGGTTTTAATATTCTTTTCTATATTCTATTCATATTCTATAAAGATAGTGTTACTAATAATTGAAGTCATGCAATAATATTGAATAGCCGTGAAATTTCAGGACAGAATATGAAAATCACACCAGCAGACGAGAAGAGTCTACTTCAGGGGTCGACAAACTTTTGGCAAGAAGGACATCTAACACTCTTAAGGAGTGCTCTAATACAAACACTGCGGGCATTTCCAAAATAATATCGTTTATGAAAATCTCATTGCTTTTAAAGTGGGGTTCTTGTGGACCAGCCCCAGAATTCCATCCATTTTCATATCTATAATCTGAACTAATGTGATAGAAATTGAAAAAAAGTCATTTAAGAAACTGTGTACAAATAGTTTGAAGCATTAATAATATTTCAATATTGTATTTAAAGAAATCTACACAACGGCAGGTTTTTGATCAACTGCACGTCAAAGATGCCAATGAATTGTATCAAAATAATATTGTCTTGCAACCTACATGAAACTTTCGTGAAAAGGGAGTTAGGTATTTCTATTTAATTAACACTGTTTAATGAAGGACAGGCTAAAACCCAGGTTAATGAAGGACAGTCTCTAAAGCAATCGCAGCCCAGAAACCATCGCAAACTTAAGATCCTACAGTGGATTGAAAAAACAGCTTTGTACTCATTTCTGTCCACTAAAAGTATAATTTGCATGGCCCAGTTTTCATCATCAAATATCGGTCATCGGTCATCATCATCATCGGTCACCCTACAAAGAGCGCCCAGGAGTTTCGTAGCTTATCTCTGATTGAACAGATACCTGCTACGGCACTCGGCTATCACTTCTATTCTGGTATAACCATTTTATTTATCTACGTTTTCAATATTAGTCTGACTCACTCATACTGACTCGCTAAAATGCATAAAATGTATATTGTTGCAAGATGCTTACCGATAATTGTTTATGAGCCAGTCTATGTTATGAAAACTTAATATTCAAACTTCACTGACATTGGTCATCTACTATACATTCTTTTTTTGTGGGGGGATTGATGAGTTTGACCTACAGTTTTAGGTGGGTTCCAAACCACCGGGAAGTGATTTTACAGCAGAGAACAGAGTCTTTTTTCTGGCCAATCCAATCGGTCACCCTACAAAGAGCGCCCAGGAGTTTCGTAGCTTATCTCTGATTGAACAGATACCTGCTACGGCACTCGGCTATCACTTCTATTCTGGTATAACCATTTTATTTATCTACGTTTTCAATATTAGTCTGACTCACTCATACTGACTCGCTAAAATGCATAAAATGTATATTGTTGCAAGATGCTTACCGATAATTGTTTATGAGCCAGTCTATGTTATGAAAACTTAATATTCAAACTTCACTGACATTGGTCATCTACTATACATTCTTTTTTTGTGGGGGGATTGATGAGTTTGACCTACAGTTTTAGGTGGGTTCCAAACCACCGGGAAGTGATTTTACAGCAGAGAACAGAGTCTTTTTTCTGGCCAATCCAATCGGTCACCCTACAAAGAGCGCCCAGGAGTTTCGTAGCTTATCTCTGATTGAACAGATACCTGCTACGGCACTCGGCTATCACTTCTATTCTGGTGAAGTCCAGATTCTGAGAATTCAATTTCATATGAAGGGGACATATTATTGTTCAATTTAACACAATGTACGTAGCTTTTAGTACAAACAACTGATACGAGATATAGATACAGACACGTACTCCCCAGTCTCCAATATCAATACAGTAGTTGCATGCGATGCATGATGAAGGAGTAAAGTAGGCAATACTCTACACAAGGCGCTTTGTCAAGTAAGCAGTAAGCAGTAACAGTAAGCAGCGCATCAAGGCTAATAGATTAATTCTCTAGCTCATTCTCAATGCTAATTCTCATATTTTGAACATAATATGTGAACATAACATGAACATAATATGAACATAATATTATATAAGCTCTTACTAGTACGTATAACAGTTACTACTAGTGATTTACCCGTGATGTTTAAATTTTTGTGAATTTCAACCGCCAATTCCAATACAATTCCAAAAAGGAAATTAGAAGCTGCAAAATTGATATGTAACAAATGTGTTGCTTTGACTTGTGACTTGAAGCTTTCTTGCATCACAGTGACGTTTCACGTATCAACTGTGCAATGGGCTTTCTGAATATAAACACATTTTAAAACAGTAATAGTGTCCAAATATGAAATTTAAAGATAATTTTTGAAAAGTCTGAAACACCCCTGATTTCTCTCATTATATAGAAACTTTGAATAGAGTGCACACCACACATAAAAGTATGTCATGAAACATTCAGGCAATTACTTCTCTGATTATCATCTATAATCTATTACTATTGCCCAATCAAATTTTCCACAAAAAATGGTGTAGTAGGTTTTGTTGATGTGTTTTGGACTTATAGGTATAGTACTTGCAGTTTAGCAGCTTATAAACTCTGGAAAATAATACATTTATTTCAAAATAAATTAAACTTTCAATATATTATAAAGAATTAATTGATACATTAAAAGATGCACAGGGATTGAACTATTGTAAATTGTAATGTTAATTGCCAGAATAGATCCAATTCAAAACCTACACCATTTTTGTTAGTCGCTCGTAAGGTCTACTGGGCTACTACTGAAAGGAAGCAAAACAATAGTTATAACCTTTTGCTATTCAATAGAATTCAAACTATCTCCTAAGCATTGGGAGAAAGATATGCAATAGCTGACTTGATGGTGAGGAAACTTACAATGGCCGAACTTTTCTTATCGGTAAAGAATGGAAGATTGAAATAAAAATTGCTGTATACTCTGTATCGATTAGATAGTAGTTTGTTTGAGGAGTAACTATCAGCTCTGGCTGACGGCTTTGGCTACGCCATAAGAGTTCTGTAATATTCTAGATGTCAACTGCTGTAGTAAAATTGAAATTTTTGTACCTATAATGAAAATTTTCTTGTATGAAGTGATCAATATATATATTTTTTTTTAAGGATGAAGCCCACATAGGTCTGAGTCCTGTGCCTGGGTCTCAATAAGTTGGATGATGGTAATAATAATAATATCGTGTGACCTGGCTGGCTCAGGTCTGGTGTCAGAGTTATCAGGTCGCACCTGAATAAGTTCAGGGCCTCTGAAGTGACTTAACGACTGTTTTTTAGGCAGCCGGGACCGACAGCTTAACGTGTCCTCCGAAACACGGGAGTTGCCCGAGGTAAAATATTTCGGTCAGAACTGGGATCGAACCCGGGACCTTTGGGCTAGCAAACCAACACTTTAGCCCACTCGGCTACGGCCACTCTGGATGATGTTGATTGAAATTATTTAATCTGTCTATTTTTGTATCTATAAATCTAATGATCTATAAGTCTATAAATCTTTTGAACCTACGATTACTCGTACGCTTTGTTTAATTTTTATAGGTTGATAATTGTTTTCTATTCATAAGTATTTTATAATTCTTATAAATATATTTTATATGAAAAAATTATAAATTTAAAAAAAAATGTGTTATAAAGAACTAAAATATACTCTAATGGATCATCTGAAAATGGAATTAATTATAAATTATTTTCCATAAATTTTTTGGATATCAATTATATTTCTTAGAAAGAGAATATCTTTCAAAGCTTTTGAAAAAACTACATCTGGAAGAGTATGTGATTGCAAAGCAGCGTGGAATGGAAAAACTTTGTATTCCACTGTACTGTCTGAAACTGTCAAGTAGGTTGACATGTCATATTTTACTTTGATCATTGACCCGTTTTCATTCTCAAAGAGAAAGATTCGTCAAGAATAATTATGTATGAATCTATTTATGTAATTTGAACTCGTTGCTGAACTTTTCCCTCAAACCTGAATAAAGGGCATCTTATGAGAGTGGAGATCCAGGCTACAGAATATTCATTAAAGTGTGTACAGGAGCATGTCGAGTCGAAATACCAATTAAAATTCAGCTCTCAAACAAAACGTTAATGTGGATCGGTGATTAATGAAAAGTGAAAGTGACATTATTTCCTTGCAGTATTATTGATTTTATTTCATAGCTCGAATCCTCCCCGAAATATCTCAATTTATTCGAAACAGCACTTCATCAAAGCCTTGAACTTGTAATTATTGGATTGTATATAAAACAGTTGAAACAGATTCAATCTATTTACTGCGGAACATAGACAATTGAAATGAGTGTTCCCTCTTCTATTAACGTCAAATAATTTATACGTCAATTTATTCAAATTCAAATAGCAGTTGCTGAACAGCATAACAAATATTAAATTTTCGTCAGCCTGTTTGAACCACCATAACGTTCTTTTGATTATTGAACTGTTCTAGTGCTTCGTTTTTAAAGTAAATATCTAAATTAATATTCTTGTTTTGGAAAGAATCAGTAATTCTACATCAAAGTGAAATTTCTAGTTAAACTTGGACATAACTTAAAATTTGGAATTTTTAGTTAAACATTTGTAGAGAAAGCAGTAGTGGGCTGTGCCTGTTATATAACTTGATAATGATTTTGTAATAAATGAGTAAATAAATTGTATTGGGTAACCTGTGTCGTTTACCCAGCATAATTTATTACATTGTTGAACAAGCATAGCGAGTTCTTAGTTTTAACTTGACTCAAGGCTGGCGGCTATTTGAGGTTATGTATGTATATTCGACGATGTTGAACACATATTCTTCCAAATTTTATGACTGAGTTCGTTGTCCAATACAAGGCCTATTCCTCTACCTTTTTTGAAACGGAAGAAAAAAGGATAGGTTCTCAGGCCTTCATTACTTTTTTTTTATACATATATATAATGTATATATATATATATATATATATATATATATAATATACATATATATATATATATACATATATAAAATACATACATTTTCATCATTATGGAATTTGTATTAGATTTAAAAATTGATAGTACTGATTAAACTACTGAATTCATTTTACAAAAGTCTCTCTCTATTTATATAATTTTCCATAATCAAGATATCTCTCGATTTTTTTATCAACTCCTACCGAATTCTAAAATAAACAATCAAGGACCCTCGCACCTTCTACAATATTTGATAAGATTCCATTAATTTCTAATCAAACAACTAGAAAATTCTACAAAGTACCAAGTATACACCATAAGAGTGTCAAAAGAAGAGTAATTAATTGCTTAGAAGTAAACATTTACATAGCAGATACCACCGAGAACCACTGTTCCTTCTTTCTCTTTCTCCATTTTCACTACAATATCTTCAGTTATCCACTCTTCAATTTTGTCTAATTTGTTTTTTACAGGGACTTTTTAACTGGACAACTCATAGTTATATGAAACCTTAAAATATTTTTGAAACTATCATATTTTTTATTTAAACTATTGCTATTGTAGACCCTACTCCAGTTTTGTTGTAGCAGATTCTGCTTCAAACAATCGATATTCCCCTGTTCACATTGTTGAATTTCTTTCATTACTCTACTCTTTTTAATAGATTTTTGGCCCACCTCTAAGATTTGATAGTCATGATCAGATCGTTCCGAGCCGCCTAATCTTGTTTTAGAGTAATCTATATTGGTAAGGATGTTATCAATTATTGTTTGTGATGTTCTTGTGACTCTTATATAAGAACTTTTATTTCCAAGTTATTCATGTATATAATATCCCTTAAATCTTCTGTCATTTTATTCTGTGTTGCAAATTCTGTATTGAAATCTCCCGCTGCAATAACGTTTGTAAAACAAGTAGTAGTAATCTCTAAAAGCCTATTGAATAGGTGATTGTGTATACTATCTAGCACACCTCTAAAATATTTTCTGCGGCCAAGCAGGACAGAGACTTTTGAAAAGTAGCACAATAATTTATGTAGCCTTTTTTTTGTGTTTGAGATGAATAAAACTTAATTCAGCTCAAGCCACACTGAGGCTATTTCAATATTATTCATCAACAGATATTGAAAGATAATATTTGGAGTTCAAGGATTTCGCTCAGAGCTTCCATCATCACAGTTCATGAATCACGTTCGCTATATTGATAGAATGTAAATCCAGCCAAGCGAAAATTGTTATTGCTTGCGGCTTTTGTTGTCCAGTTGATATTCTTTGAAATCCAATTTTTCAACTCTTCCAGTTCAAGGTGAATTAACATGTCTGACTTCTTATTTTTTCAAAATCCAATGAGTTCAAAGCTATTGCGCGCTGAGTTTGGGTGCTATGGATTGATAACAGTGAAAATGCTGGAATTATTGTGAAGAAAATATAAAAGTATCAGTTACTGATCATTCAACATCCACAAATAAACAAACTGAAGCTAATCTCACCACTGAGTAATAATACAGTGTATCAAATAGTTTCAATAAAAACAGTGTATCAAATAACGTCTCGAATAACCCAATTTCTGTAACAATTCAGGTGAGGAACATTCTGCTGATTCACTTTATTAATAAAGAATAAATTAGATTCTTCGGATCATCTGATGTTCACAAAATTCCATAAGTAGGGAAAAATAGAAGATGAGAAAGTTGACTCAATTTGTTGAGAAATAAAGAAATAAAATGAGAAGATAGAATACAAAACCCTGTCACATGTCACAAGTGCTTGAATTCAGAAAATAAATTGAAACAAAAATGCATGAATATAATTTTTTTCAAGTGCCCAAGTTGTCACGTCCACTAAAAATCATCAATATTAGTTTTAAAATCTATTTAAATATTTTCCTAACGGGTTATTAACCAACTCATTTCATCAATACTAATGTATACATCTATTCAAATATGTTCCAAACTCGTCCTAATTTAAGCTTTTTACCAGCCTTACGCCATCTCATGGATATTTATCAAATCAAATTTATTTCCCAGTTAACACAATTTATACATGAAATAATCATTGTACATTCCTAATTTAATTTAGCTTAATCTACTGTAGTATTAACAGCATAATCATATATGTACTGTGCTATACCTATACTTAACTACATATTAACCAAGTACAATAATTTTTTATCTTTAATGGGGGTTGCAAACCAAAAGCTAAACTATGTAGTACTGAACTAAGCCAAACTAAGCTGAGCTGAACTAGAAACATGTCGTGTGCACACGAAAAGCTCAGTCAGCTCAGCTGGTCAGCTTATTCTCCATGCGGAAGAAACGAAATATGCAAGTCCAGTATTGAGGGGATGGCTTAACTTCGCTAGCGCAGTGACACAACAAACTTAGTTTCACTTATTTTAGTCAGTTCGCTCAGCTCAGCTCGGATAGTTTCCGGTGTGCACACAAGTATGGAAAACGGCGTCAGCTAAGCGAGCAAAGCTAAACTAACTTAATGTGCATCACTTATCTCCACCTCATTGATATTAATTTCCATATATAACCAGGTACATGGAAAAGGAAATGAAATTATATGAAAAAAAAACTTAAGGCAGGGTATTTTTTTTGTTCCCATTTGTTGTGCATTTTGATTGTAGTTAAGTTTGAAATAGTTCATATAGGGTGGAAACAGTGGCGTACCGATAATGGAGCGAGTGGAGCAGTCGCTCCAGGGCGCAAGGCTCTGAGGGGCGCACCGTTCTTGAGAGAAAATTACCTTTTACTTACAAAAAAATGTATTACTATAATGAAGGCCAAAAGGGTGAAATGCAACACAATTTTAAAAAACCGTATGTAAACATCGCTGCGCATGACTAAAAGGAAAATTCATGTCAAATTTGAAATAAATCGGTTCAGCCGTAAATGCGTTACAACCAGACAGAATGTAAAACGGTCGAGTCAAAAGTAGCAAATAGTCGAAAGTAGCAAAGCCAAAACAATTTAAATTGGGTGGCAAAAGGTATAACAAATTCAAGTAATTGAATGAATACTTTGAATTTATTCTGAAAAAATAAATCCACAAGAAGTTCAATGGTTTTTATATTAAGAACAGGACTGAAATACTTCACTTTTGAATCCTATTTCCAAAATATAAAAAAAAAATCATAAGGATGACTTGCAAAATGCGAAAAAATAACTGCAAATAAATTTATAGAAAAGTAAAAAAAACCAAAACAAGCTGTTTGTAAATTGATAAAAGCAGAATCTGGCCTGGCGAAAAATCATTCCTTGGAGATTCGCATCTCTAACAAATACGGCATAGTTAGAGGCGGAAAAAAAAGCCGCTGGTTCATTAAGTGACCACTATAAATAATAAATAAATAAATAAATAAATAAATAATCATTTTATTTGTTATTGAGCTTTAGCTCATACAAATGAGTTGCATATCTATAGTTGCATACAGTAATAACAAACATAAAATATAGGAATCATCACCACATTACAATATAAATCGACAATGGATATAATAATAATATAATAAATGATATTCAATATAGGACATAAATATATCAGGAAATTAATATTATGATTGCTTTAACTGTAGGAGATCAGCCTGTTGTTTCCAAAATGTAAGTACGTAAGTTCAAAGCGTTTACCATAAATTTGTATACATCTTTCATTTTATTCACAGAAACATTAGAAAAAAGAACCATAACCCTATCATTATGACTAACTATGTTATTAATATACTTTGATAAGAATTGTTGTCTCAAATCAGAATACATAGGACACCTGACTAGAATGTGTGTTGGTGTTTCCTCCTCTCTGATATTGCAAATTGGGCAGTGTTCGTTACAAGCTATATAAATTCCTTTATCCTTCAAATAAAGATATAAACCATATTCAGACGCCAAGCGCAGCTGAGTAATACATCTGACCCATGGGAAAACTGATTTTAAACTAAATTGCTCAGCCAAAACAAAATTTGGATTAATTATCTGATAAACAGGGCACGAAATTGAATTAATTGCCTGTTGTATGTCCGCAGCATAAAGCGCTATGTTTAAAAGCTATATCCCACTTTATTTCTCCAAGCATTGTAATAAAATTCTCACAATTATCCCAATCAATGGTGACAGAAGCCAAAGAAAGTTGATTTTTTAATAGTCTTACCCAGTTAAGCATGTTTCTATTTTCATAAAGCTGATTACTGGAGAGTAGTATTAATTTCTTCAAACAAATTTTCGGGTATCTATGCTCTGGCATACCTAATATTTTTATAAACCACTCCAAACTTTTAAAAAATATAAAGTTTGCCAACTTTATTCTGCCAGTTTCTAAGCGCAATGCCCAATTTGGAACTCGATTATTTAGGAGAAGCACCCTCTTAAAGTAATGAAGTTGAACTTTCTCAATGTGCTCCGAACAACTTAATCCCCAAACCTCTGCTCCATATGTAGCGGTGGGCAGAACTACGGCTTCAAACAGCTTTATTTTGCTTTCCCAATTATCTGATCGAGAACTCCTCAGAACTTTTATGACTGCCTCGCTAACGCATTTAGTTTTATTTATAGTGTTCGCGCAGAATACATTAAAACGACTTGAAGAGCTGAATTCAACACCTAAATATGTGTAAGATTTACAAATTTCAATTTCCTCTCCTTTGTAATGAAAAGGCCTGCTTTTTCTCAACCTACCCTTATGAAAAGGAAGTATTTTCGTTTTGGATATGTTTACCTTCAGCTTCAGTGTACTGCAATAATTTTCCAAACACTTGATTTTTCTTCTCATATCGGATGGGCTGTCTGCGAGAATTACAATATCGTCAGCATACAAAAGAATAAGAATATCGGCAGAACTATCAATTGAGATACCTGATAAACCATTTTCTCTAAAGAAGGCTTCAATGTCCGCAATGTACAATGAAAAAAGAAGTGGACTGATTGAGTCCCCCTGTAATACACCTCTTTCTACTGGGATCAAGTTATTCATAATAAGAAGTTCAGCTCTACTGTATAATTTACTAAGAAATCTGATTATGTTACTACTAACTCCAATTTTCCCCAGTTTGCACCAAAGGTCATAATGCGGTACACCATCGAAAGCGGCCTCAAAATCTACAAATAGAGCATATACAGGCTTATGTCTCAGCTCTACTTGCTGAAACAACAGTGAATATAAGACAAATACATTATCTACACACCCTCGACCCTTTCTGAAGCCACATTGCCCCTCTGGTAGAATACTGCTCTCCTCAGCCCATTTTGATAGGCGTATTTCCAATATTCTTGTTAAAATTTTAACTATTGTATTTATAAGTGCAATAATTCTATAGTTGCTAGGCACTGAGGGATCTCCTTTTTTATGTAGAACAAAAATTAATATTTTACCCCATTCATTTGGTATTTTTTGGGTTTTTAAAATTTTATTGAGCAAATTTAGCAAATAATTTCTCCATCCAATTGGCAACGCTTTATAAAACTCATTTGTTACTTTATCGGTACCAGGCGCTTTTCCAGATTTCAGATTATCAAGTACATAATTTAATTCTATTATATCTATTTCCCTATCGAGTGTAGGGTGGGATACATCTAGAAATATGGGTGGTGGAACAGACTGAGAAGTATATTTATTGAGCAGGAAGTCGACCCACACTTCAGGACTTATACAGTTTGAAATTATCGGTTTTCTTCTATAAAACTTAACTGCATTCCAAAACTCCTTTGAATTTTTTGTATTTGCTATTTTATTTTGCATATCCTTATGATATTGCATTTTTTTATTTTTCAATAGTAATTTATATGCTTTCTGTGTATATAAATAATTGCTAACTGAGTCTTCAGAAAAATTTCTTTTTTTCGCAGCTCTATACGCTTGACGTACGTGTCTTTTTCTTACATTGCATTCCAAGTCATACCAAGGCTTGTTTCTAAATTTGAATGAACCGCTATATTGTCTTATCATTCCTAATAGAGTAGCCCCTTGCTTGATGGAAACAACTAAATTATCATAACTATTGTTTGTGTCATCACTTACATTTTCTAATCTTTCCGATATCATCATTAGAAGTTTGTAAGGATCGTCCTTATCTGACAACCAATTCAATCGTTCCGTTATTTCGGCTATTTCTTCTATTCTAGCGTCATCTATTCCTAAATTTGTTTTTACAGTAACAGGCAGATGGTCTGAAGACAATACAAAGTCTGACACTATTATATCTAAAATTGTTTCAATGTAAGTGACCACTATATTAATATCAGCCCAATCGGGTGGTTGAGTGTAAGACTGATTTTTTTTTTGGGGGGGGGGGGGGGGTTGGGGGGGCATCGTTAGACACTTCCGCTCCAGGGCGCTTAAAACCTCGGTACGCCACTGGGTGGAAATTGCTTTCTATAAGTAATATTGAAAGGATTTAATAAAAGCAAAATGTCACACATGCTCCGAAATTAAACCTGTGCCCAAAGATTACAACACAAGATCTTTACTTACTCATCCACGATATTTCTTCTTCTCTCGTTGACTTACGGTAAGTTTTTGATAAATGCATATCTTTTCAACAGTACGCCCTCTGGAAGTGAAGCTGTTGGGTGAAAACCTAGCACTGAGTGCCGGGTCAAAGTATGAGGTGGCTTGCCGTTGTTCTGGTTCAAGACCACCTGCAAACATAACTTGGTGGAAGGGAGGACAATCTCTGCGAGGATTCACAAGGGAAACTGTGAGTAGCAGAGTAACTTGGACTAATTTTTATAAATGTAATATTTTTCGTTGACATCCTTACTCATATTTGAATAACTATTTTAATATTTTGTTAACTGTGTTTATCTAATTTATTTTTCAACAGGGCCATTCAAAAATGAGAGACAGGTTTCAAACATTTATTTCTCCGGAACTACAAGAGATAGAAACATAATAGGAAAAGGAAAATTCAAGATTTTAAACAGCTCAATAATTAGAAGTTTCAATCATGGCCGTATCGGCGCTGCTGTTTGTGTACAGTACAATGACTTTATATAGAAGTTTTGTATCTGCAGGAAGATGAAACAACACCGCAGGAACACCAATTTCCATTTCTAAAATTATCAAAATTGGCAATTGCAATTCTTATCAAAGCCAAAATTGTATTGTTTCATGTAGAGGCGATGTTTCAGAACTCACAATGCTAAGCTCCTTTCTTGCTCAGATCTCTCTGGGCGCTAAAAGACAAAATGATTGCTCCTATGGTGTTATCATTATTTCATTACAGTCAAACAATAGCATCAATGCGGCCGTAAATGGAACAGATTTGTTTAAAATTTCAACTTTCCCTCTTTCTATTAACTTTGAGAGAATGTTGTCTATTCCACATTACTGATTTTTATTATTTAAAAAAACCAAAGAGTCCTAGCTCCGCCCTTAATAAAGGCATGAGTGATTTTACCTTTTGTAGTTTGGAAGAAATAAATATTGAAAATCTGTTCATTTTTTTGAATAGATCCATATTGTATTGAAGCTTATTATGACTAAATTGGTTGGCTTATAATAATTTTATTCGTATCGCATTAGCCTTTAATCCATAGCATTGCCATGCAATTTTTGCTACAATTTTTTTCAGATGACCTCAGATGGTAATGTTACATTAGGAACTTTAACGATAGATCCACAACCGGATGACTCGGGGAAGACGTTGTCATGTCGTACAAATAACATTCATTATCCTTCTGTTGAGCTCGAAGATTCATGGATACTCAATGTTCATTGTAAGTTCTGTGCTTAAGTATTGCGATTCTTGAACGCATGGTAGTTGTATCAAGGATTTTTCGTTGAAGAATTGTTGAAGAATTTTTCATTCCATTGATGATATTTTTAAATTATTAAGTAGGTAACATAAATCATTTGTTAAAAGACATCTGTATCCATTTACTTTGAAATAACTTGCGATTTAATATAAAAATATGAAATTCAAAATACAAGAATGTTTTCAAACCAATGTGAAAAAATATGATCCATGATATTTCTTGAATACCAGAAATAAGTTTTGTAATTTAAAAATAGTTATAAAATATCATAAGTATTGAATTATTCATAACATTTAATCAGGGAAGACCAGGGGAATAAATTTTATGATTAAGGTGAATGAATAAAACAAATGTTGTCTATTCCACATTAATGATTTTTATTATTTAAAAAACCAAACTTGAGTTTCAATGCTCATGGCATCATCATCAGTGGTTGAGCCTAAACTCAACCACTTGTTTAGGCTCAACCACTGATGATGATGCCATGAGCATTGAAAATCGAGTTTGGATTTTTAAATAATAAAAATCATTAATGTGGAATAGACAACATTTGTTTTATTCATTCACCTTAATATGTTTTATTCATTTGTTTTATTCATTAACCTTAATATGGAGAATTTCCACAACATTTCTGAATCAAGTGTGAATTTTTTTAAATTTTATGATTCAGTGCACAATTTTTGAACAGTTAAAATAATAACTGTACCATTTATCAACACTTCTGGGCGGTGGGACACTGTTTTTAGTCGGAAATATTTTTTCTCTTGCAATCAGTTCACCTTTCAATGACATTTTAAAAGCATCTGTATATTAAATTTCAAAATGTTCAGCTTGCCAGGTATTTTCATAGCAATATCATGTTTTTCTCCATTCTATCGTTTTCCTTACCAATGCATATCAATATTGGCTATTAAAAATTATTTTTTCATCTGACACATACACTGAATTTTCTCATCCACACAATAATTTTGTAATGATTTTTCGAAATAAATTTTATCATTGCCGCTGAAGTATCACTTCACAAAAGTACTTTTGGTACGAATATTCAAATTAATATTGGAACTCTTGAATTAAATTATAAATACTTGCCCATTTTTTATTTCACCTTCATAATTGGTTAGTAGGGAGTTTTACGCACGCGTAGAGAGCGTCTAGCTTCTATATTTATTATGATATAATAACCTCGGTAGATAGAAGAGTAGTAACGGTGTGCAAAAACTCATTATTCAATTCACGAGCACATAAAATAATATGAAGAACGTGCCGTAAATACAGTGATAGTGTTGATCCTGTATATCAACCTGTCACTTTTTGCACTCAAAGACGTTTCAATTAGTTTGATTGTAGGTCAATCAATTATCCACACGCCGTATTTGTTGGATGGAAAATGAAAAAGTCCAAAGCATTGTTATTCAATTTAATGCATGAGAAAGCACACTCACCTGTTGCCCTGGATTACAACATTGCTAATAAATGATCGAGTATTGCCAACTCTTGAAAGACTTTTCTAATCATATAGGCTTCATAATAGATATGATAATAATGATGATTATTATTACTAACCAATATTAAAGGGTAGGCTACTCCACCACCTACAGATAACTATAGCATAAGTTCATATTCTTCTGTTGTACCGTTTATTTACAACAATAATTGAATGGGTAAAATTTATAAATCGGAATCCAGACCAATGCTATCAATAATTGGCTGTTTATAGATGAAAGAATGTTGAACAAAAAATATTGAAAAAATAGCTGAAAAATCAATTAATCGCTTGCGACGAAAATTACTTGAAAATAAGTAATAAACTTTACAGTTAGTAAAACACGAAACCATGGTCCTGTGCCTCAAATTATTAAATTTTAGTGAAATTTGACAAGTTCTGTTTTGTTTCATTGATAAACTTGAATTATCAAACATATCTCCGAGATATTGATATATACGGATATATCCGGATATATACGGATATAAACTGTAGTATCAAGTTGTAACGTTAAATAACATAATAAACACTTGTGTATCTTCAAAATATAAGAGAAATTTGTCAAATATTTGATTGTTTCAAGTCGCTCCCATTATCTCGTTGAATATAAGAAGTGATTCAAACTCATCTCGTATAGAAGAAGGAATGGATGTCTATCTGGAATGTAAAATTCAAGCCAATCCTCCAGTTGACAGGATTCTTTGGACTTACAATGTGAGTGGAAAACAAAAATCACAAACATTATTATCAAGTATTTAACTCCTTAGGTTTTTCATTACAAATAGCGTAATTTATTGTTTCTGATCAAAAAGGATTTTTCAAAAACAACAAAAAATAAAACTAAACCCATCGTATTTTCACAGATGATTCTTGAGAAATTTTGACTTATTATTTTTGACTCATTACTTTTGATGAAATTCATATCAATGATGAAGGATCGTCTAATAGCGGAATTTATATTACTAATATGGAATAAATGAATATAATTTTGTAGTCATTAAGCAATTTTGGTGTGTTAGAAAACAGCAATGAAGTGCTACTATTAATAATTATTGCAGTATTTTAGTGTAAATATTTTATAACGTGCAGTATTATAACGAGAAATAATTCAGTTGAGTAGATTATGAGACAGGTTACGTTTCTCTAATTAACTTGTTGAATGTAGTTCCACAATATACAGAGTGTTTGAAAAATAACTCCCTTGTTTTAAGTACGAATTAATTGGTGAAATAAATGAAAAACGACATCAATGATTACATACCTTTAAGTTTTGTTTGAATGTTAGCGGGATCTATTTGTTGCCCTGCGCACGTTGAGACAATATTCCACTTTTCGCCACATATTCACCAACATATCAGCACTCTCATGGATACTTTAATGAGGTAGGGCGCCATCTACTCAAGCCCTTTTTCCGCCTCAATATCTTTCAATTGGGGAAAGACATATTCTGTCAACATGTCGTAATAAACGTCCTCGTACAGTAAATCTAGTAAACATTAAAACTAGGAAGTTCTTTTTCAAACATCCAGTATAGTGTTTGCTTTCTCTGTCATTAGTATACTGTTATAACTTTTAATTCCTTTTTTTAAATGGTACCTACGAATCAAAACCATTGATAACTTACGGAGTGCATCTGGTTTAAATCAGCATTGAATAGCTAATTACTGATCGGAAGTGCTCGTTGTGAACTATCCCCCTTCCCCAGTACCATAATTACAAATGGTTAACTTTCTCATTTCAAATAACTCTCGTATCAATTTTGGAATGAGCTCTCCTCTCTCCTCAATTAACAGTCTACAAACACACCTAATTAGAATCCTACCAATTTGAAATAATGAATCACAGTTCACTTCTACTTTACTGGTAATTGAAACTACGGTTCCTCTAGTTACCACTATGGAGAGATTAATGAAGGTAACTAACACCTGAGAGCTACTGATTAGAAAATAGTTGAAATTTCGTTGTGTGTGTTGTGAGAAACACTGATAAATGCCGGTAATAATCACATTGTTTAGAAGTAAGCATATTATACTATTATTTTTCGCAGGGTGAAGAGTTAAATGTCAATTCCAGTGACAGAAGAACTAATCAAAATCAAACATTTGTACTGAAGTCAGTTACGAGGAAATTATCTGGTGTTTACACATGCCTGACGTCCAATGCAGAAGGCGATTCGGCAAGCGATCCCTTCATTCTGGATGTAAAATGTCAGTAAAAAATGTCATTTAGTAAATTTTAAATTCAATCATTTTCACTAGAAATGACCTGTATGGAATATAATTTTATAATACCAACAGCTGATAACAATGTACAATTTCTGTTTCATAAAATTGGTTCCACGAGACCATACATCAGAATTTTAGTCAAGCAGGCCACAGAAAATATGAATTTTTATTCCGATTAGCCAGGTTTATAACGCAATTTGTGAATGATCTTGGCTCTATTGGTTCCAGAGTGAATTTGAAAAAAGTATTGCTTGATAAAATCCTAAGTTTGTTGTCATCACATTTCTTATAAACACTGTAATCAATAAAAATGATGCAATCTACCTCTATGACATACTTTATAACGGAATGGAATGTTGGCCTCTAGCTTTTTTCTTAACGACTTACTTCAATATTCATTAGCTCCAAGCATCCTCTTATTGCTGCTTCAAATTTGAATTTGATGATTCCAAAGTGCCAGAATGGAAGGGCACTGAAAAATGGGAAATGAGGTCTCGTTCAATAACAGGCGTTTTTATATAGCCTACAGTAATTTCCTTGAATAGGAGCTTCATTGATTTATTCATCTGTGTGAAATCGTAAAGTTCCAGAACTCATCAAATTCAAATTTGCAATAATAAAAACTTTCATAATGAAATGTAAGATACGAAGAATTTTAAAGCCACGTTTCAAAATTACTGTGTTGAGTTCTGAGTATCATGAATATGAACCTTACGACAATATTATCAGATAAGACTCACCGTATCACGCATTAATCAAATCGATTCAAAGCAAATGTAGAGCTCCCATAATAATTATAATACTTAATAATAATAATAATAATTTAATTATATTAATTAATAATAATACATAATAATTTCCAAGTTGTAGTGAATTTTATTGATGGAATCATTCTGACTCAAAATGTCAACACAGTTTCAAATTAGAGTGTAAACAGAAAAGTATGATCCAAAAAGTTAATAGGCTCCAGTAGAACTTGAACATACTCCTTTGTTCCTGGACTGAATTATGAACCTACTTAACTCTATGAGTTTGAAGAGTTCAACACTCATATATATTTCAATCCTCAGTTCCCAATTAATTAATGAAGGATGATCCTAATGTATTACAAAATGAGACGCCCCTAAATAACGATTGAAATTTAGCCTTTAAAAAATGCGGGGAAAATGCATTTTTTTATCAAATATCACTAGCCTAGTATGCATTCATAATGAGTCCACTAAAGTCCAAAAAAATAATATAATATAAATCTATTTCCACTAGCAGCATCATAGTAAACAGAATTATACATGAAAAGATGTACCACTTTTACTCGCAGTGTGGCCATTAATATATTAACAAATAAATAATATTGATAGTGAGTGTAAATTATAACAGCAAATAAAGTAATAATATGCTGTAAAAATAGTTCAGTTCAGTTCTTTATTTCCAGAATATTTTGATACACGGCAAAATTGTATCACTTGCACATCAATTTCATCTCCTCTTGTGTCCATGAGACAATTCCCAAAAACAGTTAGACCTTTAAGGTGAATTTTTACACTTGAGGCTTACATACGGTTTCATTCCTTAATTATGGGGCCTTCAAATTGGATAGGAGAAACTTTCGCGCAGAAATCTGAAAGATGGAGTTTCAGATCTGGTCATCCCTATGAATTTTACTATATGCAATATTATTAATTTGGTTCAAGTTGTGCATTTTAGCTACCTTTAGTAGTAAATCCATGCTACGAAACCTATTTGTCAAGATAGAAAATTTGTTCCAGAGAGGTAGTTGTTCGTAAGTAGTAAATTACACAATGAACAAAATGAAAATTCGTTATGTGGAGTACCTAGTTATTTGGTAATCAGGTTAAATAAGTTTGTATAAGGAATTTTTAGTGTACTTTATGTCAGTTAACTTATACCTTTTTAATAAGTAAAGTAAAGCACTGTCAATGAAAGATAACCACTCTAAACTCTATTGATAATCTCTAGAGCAAGGAAATCGCTTTCAGCATCGACTTTCATGTTGTCAGATCAGCCGAGCTGTAGCAGTAAACAAGAAATAGTTCACGGTGCAGCTCGTGGGGAAGAGCTGGCTCTGGCATGCAGCGTGGAGGCCAACCCTCCAGCCACTTGGTTCAAGTGGACATTCAACAGCAGCAGCAATGCATCATCGCAACGCAGCTTGGATGCTGTGGAAACTAGTGGCGGACGCAGTGTCGCCACCTACCGGCCACTTCTCGAAACAGACTTCGGCACAATATTCTGTTGGGCTGAAAATGAACTTGGCATGCAGTCTTCTCCTTGTGTATTCCAGATCGTTCCAGCTGGTGAGTAAATTGACAAATACACTCCATATATATAATAATATACCGATGGTTCGGAAACCACCTAAAACTGTAGGTCTAACTCATCAATCGCCATCATCCAACTCATTACCCACGCACAGGTCACAGACCTATGTGGGCTTCATCCTCAAAAAATATATATATCTTTTTTTTTTTTTTTTTTTTGTTTTCTTTACATTAAAATGTTCTACATCTTTAAATAGCAGGGAGAAATAACAAATATAGCATTACTCATATTCTACTTCTTCTTTTTCTTCCTTCTCCTCCTCTTCTTCCTCCTCCTTCTCCTTCTCCTTCTTCTCCTCCTCCTCCATTTTTGGTGTGCGGGGGGGGGGGGCGTAGCCCCCAAGATAATCTAAAAATGAAAAAATGCGTTTTTTATATATGTTTTATATTATTATGTTGAGCAAAATTCCCTTGTTGGAAAACATATTAATTTGAAAACTTAGTAATTGAACGAGCGAAGCGAGTTCTTCCTTTTGACTTGGGACTCGAGGCGTTGTGTGTTTGTTTGTTTGTTCCACGATAACTTTTGAACGCCTTTATCAATCAGCTTCAAATTTGAAACACAGATTCTTGGTATCTTTAGACAGGTCAAGTTCGTTTGCCAATTCCTTCATCCTTTCAGAGGCGAAACAAAAGGATAGGTTCTCCTACATACATACAATGCATTTTAATAATATTGAAACAATAACAACATAAAATTTCACATTTTTGTGTAGTTGGAATGGTTTCCACACCAATAAAAGTCATACGCTAATAGTAATTTGTGTAGTCAATATTTTTAAACGTTACTTACACTTATCTTTCAATTGCAATTTATTGTATACGTTGTTTGTCATTTTTCTTTTGGTCTCCTTCGTCTTCTTAATCTTTTTTGCAAATTATTCTCTTCCATGGTTGAGAAGACGTGTCCTTAAACTTACTTCTTTTCTTACGTTTCTTTTAGTGATTATCACTGATTCAGTGAATACGTGCTAACTGTTAACAAAATGATATGCCTAGATTGAAAAAAAAAACAGTGGATATTTATAAATATAATATCTCCACTGTCATACTCGTTCTAGTGTTTTTCCCTCTTCTCAACAATTTTAAAATCACAGCTTTCAAGAAATTAAAAATAGCAACAGTTTGAACTGCTACAAACGTTCAGTTAAAGAGTGGTTATTAGAGAAGAATGACGTTGAATCACTATTTTAGAATATTGAAGGTATTAGCATTGCAATATAGTATTAATTCTATTATATACTTAGTTAATTAGTACTATTACTAGACCTTACGATGTATACATATAAAATTGTCAACCAACATAATTTACATTTGTCTTAATCTTGAGGAGCTCTGCACTGTCTTTTTATTATAGTAGTATATTTTTGCCAAAGCTGGCGAAACCTTGACCTTTGACCTTTACCCCCCTTCCCCCCCCCTCCGGCTCGCTGCAACCTTCCGGACCCATTCCCCTCTTCGCCCTCTCTCTTGTCCCCCTCTCTCTCTCTCGCTCACTCCCGCTCTCTCTCTCTCTTGCTCTCTCATACCCTCTCTCTTGCTCTCCCATACCCTCTCTCTTGCTCTATCTTGCCCTCTCTCTTGCTCTCTCTTATACCATCTCTCTTGCTCTCTCATACCCTCTCTCTTGCTCTCTCATACCCTCTCTCTTGCTCTCTCTTATACCATCTCTCTTGCTCTCTCATACCCTCTCTCTTGCTCTATCTTGCCCTCTCTCTTGCTCTATCTTGCCCTCTCTCTTGCTCTCTCATGCTCTCTCTCACGCTCTCTCTTACCCTCTCTCTTACGCTCTCTCTCACGCTCTCTCTCGCTCTCTCTCACGCTCTCTCTCTCGCTCTCTCACGCTCTCTCTCACGCTCTCTCTCGCTCTCTCTTACCCTCTCTCCTTCTCCTTCTCCAATAGAAGGCTTCTTCTCCTTCTCTTTCTCCTTCTCCTTCTCCTTTTCCTTCTCCTTCTCTTTCTCTTTCTCCTTCTCTTTCTCCTTCTCTTTCTCCTTATCCTTCTCCTTCTCCTTCTTCTTCTCCATCACCATCTCCTTCCCCTTTTCCTTCTCCTTCTCCTTCTCCTTCTCCTTCTTCTTCTCCTTATCCTTCTCCTTCTTCTTCTCCTTCTTCTTCTCCTTCTTCTTCTCCTTCTCTTTCTCCTTCTCCTTCTCCATCTCGTCCTCCTCTTCTTTCTCTTTCACCTCTTATTTATCTTCCTCTTCCTCGCTCTTGCTCTCTCTCTCACCATCTCTTTCTCCTTGAAACTGCCTTCATTAAAAGCATCGCAAAGTGATCTCATACCAATATGGTAATACACTTGTATAATGTTGCAGTCACGTTTTTTGTTCATGGCGCCAGAATGTCAAGGTCAGTAATGCAGCACACAAACATGTTTTTTCCTGCATTAGAATGCAGCAGAGACGTCATACAGATGAAACCAGAAGAACGGCTGGTGTGTGGTACCAGTGAAGAAAGAGTAGCTATACTACTTCTTCTTCCTCTTCCTATTCTTCCTCTTCTTCCTCTGCTCAAACTATTCTACCATTACGTTTACTTTTCAAAAACAACAATACTTAACTTCAACTAGGGATCTGAGAGTTGCTAATATTAATAATACTTTTATCATTCATCTACATTGTAAATTTATACAAATAAAGTCATCTGAATCCCCTGTCATCCTCACTCTCACTCTCTCTCTCTCTCTCTCTCTCTCTCTGGGCCTCTAGCCCCTCCCGCCCTCCTTCCACTACCATACCCTCCCGCCATCCTTCCACCCATGTGGGGATCCGGTTCTAGAGTGATGACCTTGAGGAGATCTGATTCTAGAGTGATGACCTTGAGGAGATCCGATTCTAGAGTATATATAGAGGAGCTCTGGCCGATAGATTCATAGTATCTCAGTGAACGTCTTACAGTGAACATCTTACAGTGCTCAATCTGCTAGATTATATTCAGCAATACAGAACTTCAGTTGTATTTTAAATGTAAGTACAATTGCTTTATACTTAGAAAATACTTAGAAAAAATTTGTAACATCTTAGGACTTAGAAAAATTTCCGAAAAATCTTAGGACTTAGAAAAATTTCCGAAAAATCTTAGGACTTGGAAAAATTTCAGAAAAATCTTAGGACTTGGAAAAATTTCCGAAAAATCTTAGGACTTGGAAAAATTTCAGAAAAAAATCTTAGGACTTAGAAAATATTTTGATAATTCTCAATGACCTTGAGGAGATCAGATTATAGAGTGATGACCTTGGGGAGATCCGATTCTAGAGTATATATAGAGGAGCTCTGGCTGGTAGATTCACAGTTTCTCAGTGAACGTCTTACAGTAAACATCTTACAGTGCTCAATCTGCTAGATTATATTCAGCAATACAGAACTTCAGTTGTATTTTAAATGTAAGTACAATTGCTTTATACTTAGAAAATATTTGAATAATCTCAGGACTTTTAATATTTCTAAATGTTTAGGAGTAATGTATAATGTTTTTAGAAAATTCCATTAACTTGTAAATAGTCTTATACCTTACATGCAGGAGGACTCTTGAACAGGAGCTTTCATACAAGAGACATGTGGAGAGTTTGTGAAATGCTACTACATTCTTTGACCTATCATCATTTTGGATTGCATCAATCTATCCTAACCTATAAAAATTTCAAAATAACTATTGCATCATATTAAATCTAATCTATAAATAGTATAAAATATCAATTGCATCAAATCTAGACTATAAAATCCAAAGTCAGCATAACCTCAAACAATTGATAGCCTATGAAGAATGATTCCATCCAAGCTGTGTAATCTATTGCATCAAATCTATATCTAAAGCCAACACAAACTCAAAATGAATAACTTATAAGGAATGATCACATCCCATACTATGTAACCTATTGTATTACATCAAATCTAACCTATAAATCTAAAGTCAACATAACCTCAAAATGGATAGCCTATAAGGGATGATCTTATCTAATACTATGTAATATATTGCATCAAATCTAAAGTCAACATAACCTCAAAATGGATAACCCGTAAGGAATTATCTTATCCAAGCTAATAATCTATCACAATTCTTGGTTTCACCATGCTGAGACTGTAATTACCATGCTGACCGCCAGATTACGCCAAGCATACTTTTTTTTCTACTTGAACAATTATAATTACCAGCTTCTTTCAACAAGACGTCTGTATTGTTCCAAATACACGCAAGGAAAAAAGCATTGATACTTGCAAGGACTCCCTTTCTATAAATCAATAAAAGTATGTATCTATCCCCTCACAATTAATGTCTTTCATTTCATCATCAATGTGACGCAATAACATAGTATTACTAATGGAAATGCGCTCTCTGTTTCAGATGAACAAAGCCAGCCGATGCCAGATGACCGAGGGCTCTCAGGGAGAGTTTGTTGTGCTGGAGGACACCTTCAACTCCTGCCTCCGCACACTGTTCTACAACAATGGGTGCATGGACGATCCTGCCAAGGACTTCCACTCCCTGCTCAGCAGCCTCGAGGACAAAATCATTACGGCCATCTCTAATGAGTTTCTGCATCACGGACCTGTGAAATTCAACTTGGTGTTGGAGGCTACCTACTACAAAAGCAGCCTCGACGAGCAGAACCAGGAGAAGGAGGAGTTCCAAGATGTGGCCTTCAAGACACCCAACTATTCAGTGGTCAACATCACGGAACTCGCCCACACCATCAAGGCAGCATGCCAGAAAATGTTGGAGGAGGAAGCCAAGTTTGAGGGCAATTCCAGTGGATGGACCCTCCTCAGCATTGATGGCCTACTCATCCGCATCAGCAAGTATTCACCGCTGCGGGGATCATCATACATCAAGCTGCCTACCAAGATTGCAGCAAGGAAAGCCATCGTGAACCCGAAGAACAAGGACCAGCAGTGCTTCAAGTGGTCCATGCTTGCCAAGCATGTCCAAGGAAAAGACTTACAGCTAGTCAACGACCGGTACTACCGGCTGACCGACAAGTACAACTTTTCCGGATTGTCATTCCCCACCACCATCAACCAGATCGATACTTTTGAGAGGAACAATCCCAGAGTATCAGTCAACGTATATGGTGTAGATGCTGACAACAACATCTTCCCGCGACGAGTTGGCAAGGAAATCAAGGCCGACCACACGGATCTTCTCCTGCTCTGTGAGAGTGAAACAGTGGATAACAATGGTGATAACAATACTGATGACTTGAAAATCAACAATGCAGATAACAATGGTGATGACTTGAAAATCAACAATGCAGATAACAATGGTGATGACTTGAAAGTGAATAGCCACTATTGCTACATCAAAAACTTTGAGAAGTTGCTGCGAGCCCAGCTGACAAAAAATGGGCATCGTATCATCATCTGCAGACGCTGCTTCACCCACTACACAGTTGCTAATGATGGTGAGCGCAGGATGAAGGAGCATGAAGAGTACTGCGCCCAGAACCGGACAGCAAGGATTGTGATGCCCAAGCCCAATGATGATGGAAGCCTACCTACCATGAAGTTTGAAAAGCACTTGAACAAGTTTAGGTTACCACTTGTTGCCTATGCAGACTTTGAGTGTTTGTTGGAGCAGCCCACTCCTGAGGAAGACAGCGGAGCCCCAGAGCAATGGATTGGAAAGGCTACAAAAGTTCTCCAATACCATAAGGCAATGAGCTATTGCCTTTACTTTGTGAGGGACATTCAACAATTCCCCTCATGGCTCACCATCAGCAACATCATTCCTCAGGACCCAATTGTGTACCGTGGGCCAGATGCTGCCGCCCACTTCATGAAGACACTGACTGAGGTTGCAACCGATATTGCAGAAACCATGGAATGTAATAAAGTGAAAATGTCCCCGCTCTCTGACCAACAAAAGGCAGAATTTTATGCAGCTAAGTTCTGCGAAGCCTGTCACAAAAAGTTTACCAATGATAAGGTTCGGGACCACTGTCATATGACTGGGTTGTACCGGAATGCATTATGTAACAAGTGCAACCTACAGAGACGTCGTCAATCCTACATCCCTGTATTCCTCCACAATTCCTCAAATTATGATACCCACTTGATCATTCCTCATCTTGGATCTGACAAATCTAAAATTTCAGTTATCCCCAACACATCTGAAAAGTATATTTCCTTCACCAAGCACATCTCAAAGAGTCTCCATCTGAGATTCATTGACACATTCCGGTTTACACCCGACAGTCTGGACAACCTGGTAACGAATCTTGTCAAGACAGCTGAGAATGCCTCTGATCTCGCCAATGTATTGGTGCACACCTCTAAACAGTTTAGAGATAAACTGGCTCTTGTATCCCGTAAAGGTGTGTTCCCGTACGAGTACTGCAACTCATGGGAGAGATTGGAGGAGACACAACTTCCTCCAAAAGAGGCTTTCTACAGTAGGCTAACAGATCGCGGTATCAGTGACGAGGACTATGAACATGCTCAATGTGTCTGGCGCCAGTTCAGTTGTAGCACTCTGGGAGAGTACAGCGATCTCTACCTAAAATCAGATGTGCTCCTGCTGGCTGATGTATTCGAAAGCTTTAGAGACGTGTGCATGAGGACATACGATCTAGACTGTGCTCATTATTTCACATCACCAGGCTTCTCCTTTGATGTTATGCTCAAAAGTACAAAGGTGGAACTTGAGCTGCTGACCGACTACGACATGTACATGCTGATTGAACAAGGTATTAGAGGAGGTATTACCACCTGCATTCACCGCCATGCCATTGCCAACAACCAGTATACTGGGGCACCTATGGATCCAGAGAAACCTACATCCTACCTCTTGTACACAGACGCCAACAACCTGTATGGCTGGGCAATGAGCAATCCACTTCCTTGCCGGAAATTTCAATGGATGGGCAAAGAGGAACTGGAGGCAGTGACCAGAGACATTGCAGGTGTTGCTGATAGACAACATATAGGATACATCCTAGAGGTTGATGTGGAGTACCCTACCGAACTGCATGATCTACACAATGAGTTTCCATTCCTACCAGAAAACCGTAAAACTCAGAAATCTGGATATGTTCGCCTGATGACAACGCTGAACTCGCATACACGCTACGTCTGCCACTACCGTCTTCTCAAACAAGCTGTCCAACACGGTTTGAGAATAACCAAGGTCCATCGAGGTGTGAGATTTGAGCAGACCGACTTCCTAGCTCCATACATCCAGCTCAATACCAGTCTCAGACAGCAGTCAAAGAATAAGTTTGAGAAAAACTTTTTCAAACTAATGAATAATGCTGTCTTTGGCAAGACCATGGAGAATGTGAGGAAGCGTATGAACATGGAGTTGGTCAACTGTGAGAACCGTCTAAAGAAGCTTGTGGCTCGACCATCATTCAAGGATCGAATCATCTTTGGAGAGAACATCTGTGCAGTCACCCTACATCAGGAGAAAGTTAATCTCAACAAACCGATTTACGTTGGACTATCTGTGCTGGACATTAGTAAAACCCTAATGTACGAATTCCACTATGATGTGATGAAGCCAATCTACAACAATCGTCTCAAGCTATTGTACCAGGACACAGACAGCCTCTTCTACCTGGTTGAGACAGAAGACATGTACAAGGACATACTCAACATCAAGGAGCTGCGAGATATCTTTGACACATCAGAATACCCAACCGACCATCCTTGCTACTCTCACACAAACAAAATGGTGTTGGGGAAGTTCAAAGATGAATATTTGGCCAGAGCTCCTCACGAGTATGTTGGACTGCGCTCCAAGCTGTACGCCTGTCGATGCTACAATCCTGATCCTAGCCAGGCAAAGAGTGGACTCATCAAGAAGGCCAAGGGAGTACGGCGACCTGTGTTGGGTCAAGAGCTTTCAAAGGATCATCCCAATGCCAAACGCTACATTGGCTTCCACGACTACCTGGACTGCCTCTATGGAGATGAGGCGATCTATAGAGAGCAAGTCATGTTCAGCACACGAAAACATCAAATCATGACGACTGTGCAAAAGAAGAAGGCCCTTAGCAATGCTGATGAAAAACGAAACATAATGGATGATGGCGTCAGCACTATGGCATTTGGACACTATCAGCTTACTAACAAAAGAACTTCCAGTGATGAAGACCAGCCTCCTACAAAACGTGCTCGAAGTGATGTTACCCTGGACAGCAGCGATGAAGATTTTCAGATGCCTAACAAAGATGGCATATAGATTTAAGGTACATAGAAAATAAGATGATTGTGAATAGTAATTTAAGCCAAAATTGTATCATCACACAAATGATTGTAAAAAATAAACTTTGACATCTGCAACTGATTGTTATCCATTTCCCTATACTTCCTCTAGTATAAAACTTCTCAATAGTCATATGATATACATCTAGTGCACACCTAGTGTCCACTTATGCCTACAAGTGTACACCAAGTGTTCACCTAGTGCTCACTTGGGCTTTAAAAGTGTACACCACGTGTTCACCTAGGCTTAAAAGTGTTCACATAGCTCTCACTTAGGCTTAAAAGTGTATACCTAGTGTTCACTTATGCCTACAAGTGCTCACCTAGTGCACACCCAGTGTTCACCTAGTGCACACTTAGTGCTCACTTAAGCTTAAAAGTGTACACCTAGTGCTCACCTAGTGCACACCTAGTGTTCACCTAGTGCACACTTAGTGCTCACTTAAGCTTAAAAGTGTACACCTAGTGCTCACCTAGTGCACACCTAGTGTTCACCTAGTGCACACTTAGTGCTCACTTAAGCTTAAAAGTGTACACCTAGTGCTCACCTAGTGCACGCCTAGTGCTCACTCAGGCTTAAAAGTGTACACCAAGTGTTCATATTTATATATGCACTGCAACTTCTCAGGAGCACCCTACAGCATAGACCAGCACATACAGTTAGACAATACACCTTTGAAAAAAGTTGACCACTTCAAATACCTTGGATCTGTTATAACAGCAACTGGCTCTGTTAATAAGGACATTGATAACAGAATTTCAACTGGATGGTTAAAGTGGAGATCACTCATAGGTATTCTTTGCAATCCCAAGATGCCTATCAAGGGTATTGTATATAAAAGAGCAGTAAGACCAGCTCTACTTTATGGCTCTGAGTGCTGGGCTATGCGGCAGTCTGATGAGCAAAGACTCCATGTCACAGAAATGAAGATGCTATGTTGGTCAGGAGGCATGACACTCAAAGATAGGATGAGAAATGACCACATTCGATGAACATTCAAGGTGGCTGATATAAAGGAAAAAAATCGACTGCGTTGGTATGGACATGTCATGAGGCATAATGAAGAACACATGGCAAGAATGGTTCTGAACATAGAACAATCAAGAAGAGGTCCAGGGCGTCCGCCAACCACATGGATTGGAACCATCTGTAAGGACATAAAGACAATGGATTTGCATCCAGAAATGACCCAGCAACGTTTGGAATGGCGAAGGAGGACCGACCCCAACAGAAATGGGATATAGGCGCAGGGAAAAGAAGAAGAAGACCAAGTGTTCACCTAGGCTTAAAAGTGCTCACCTAGTGTTCACCTAGCTCTCGCTTAGGCTTAAAAGTGTACACCTGGTGTTCACTTATGCCTACAAGTGCTCACCTAGTGTTCACCTAGTGCTCACTTAGACCTAAAAGTGTTCACCTAGTGTTCAAAATATAGTCAAAGTATAATATAAGTCAAATATATAGTGAATTACATTGCAATGGTGCAAAATTGAATATGTTGATTTTATTTTATTATTATGAGCTGATGCTATACTGAAAAATGAAATCGAAATATGATAACACAGCAATCTAAGAATGGCTTCGAGAATGGCTTAGCTTGGCTAAAAACAGATTTGAGACTCCAATTATAAGCACGTCTTGGCTTTTAAGTTAAGAAGATGTTTAAGAAAGGTTCATGAATACGAATTTTATTCTAAGCTTTACTTATACTAGGTGAGTTTACTAGCTGAAAAAGTGAGGTTATGAGCTGACCCAGTTGTCCCTGCAACATCTACGTAGTGTAAATTCTCATATTAGTATAAATTAGAGTTGTTTAATGTAAATATGTTAAATTATTTATCAGGAGTCAGATCTTTGTTGTGGGAGCTATATTAGCTTTTAGGGTTCCAGCTGCTTGCTGGCTTGAAACAGTTAGTAAGCCTTATTGCTGCTAAGTATGACTTAACCAATCTGACTTAAGTTGATCTTTGATAAGTCATGTTCATAAATACGGGCCTATATTTTGACTGAATTGTGAATTTGTACGACGTGACCAAATTATCCAATCAGAAGCAAGGTGTCCAATGGCCATACTGTCTATATACAAGACTATACAGATAGATAGCAGTTGGAAAGGGAAGTGATAGCCGGATGCCGTAGCAGGTATCTGTTCAATCAGAGATAAGCTACGGAGCTCCTCAGCCATCTTTGTAACGGTGACCGATTTGTTTGGCCAGCAAAAAAAAGGACTCTGTTCTCTGCTGTAAAATCACTTCCCAGGGGTTCGGAGCCTACCTAAAACTGTAGGTCCAACTCATCAATCACCATCTTCCAATTCATTACAACGTACAAGTCTCAGATCTATGTGGGAATCACTTAAAAGCTTGACATCATCGAAGGTTATTTGTGAGAATTAACGTATTTCATGATCCAATCTAGTTTACTCAAATTAAGTAAAGAGTTGTTTAATGTAAATTATTCATCAGGAGTCAGATCTTTGTTGTGGGAGCTGGATTGGCTTTTAGGGTTAAAGCTGCTCACTGGCCTGTTAGTGTAAGTAAGCCTTATTGCCCCTAAGTCTGACTTATCCGATCTGACTTAAGTCAAACTTTGATAAGTCACGTTCATAAATATGGATCCTAGTGTTTGGAAGCAATCTCACTCTCCAAGCCAAGGCGATAGAGCATCAATTTCATTAAATGTCATAGTGTACGAGTATATGAGAAAACTCTCCTCTCAGGCCAAGGTGAATAAATATCAATTAGCATTCCTTTAGTATAACCAATGGTATATATGGACATAAAATACAGTATAAACATCAATTTTTTTTTTTTTTTTTTTTTTTTTTTTTTTGAGGATGAAGCCCACATAGGTCTGAGACCTGTGCGTGGGTAATGAGTTGGATGATGGTGATTTATGAGTTTTATGATTTATTTATAAATTTCAATCATTAATATAAAAGTAGTCCATGGAACAAATAATATAAGTGAATACTGTGAGAAATACTTTCACCTCCCTCTACAATTACCTGAAATAAAATGAATTGTTGTCCTTGCTGCTAAAATCACTCAGGTATTAAGCTCCTATTCAGCTCTGGGATGATTGCGAGTATGATGGGACAATCCTACAACGAAAAACGGAAAAGTCCTTTCAATCTTACCTGAAATATTTATTCCAGGTATGACATCTAGGAATCAACCGTTGTAAGTTGTCGAATCCCTATTATGCTGATGACCTCTGCTATGCTTAGTATTGCTGTAAAGTTTACTGAGGGAGATGATCTCTGTCGAGCTTGGTCTCTTAAAGATTCACCAATATATTCTCGAGCAGCTATATGTCTTACCGACAACATCAGCGACTAAACTATCATACAGAATGCAATATGACCCTCGACAAAGATCATCCACAGTAAGAAAATAATAATACTAATCACTAGCAAGTATCAATAGTCGAGCAGGGCAACACAATCAGACACAGATTTAGATAATAATATTGCGGAATTTATTGAAAATATGAATCTCATGCAAGAGATATGGTGGTAAAGAGATTCGAATAGAAAAAAGTTAAAGTCCTTTATTCAGACTTATTTTTAATGAGAATATTTTTGATAAGTTTATGAATCAATAGATCATAATTTTGTTAAGTCATCCTAAGGGCTAATTAGTGTAGTAAGGTAGGCTTCCTCTCATGATAGCTATTTGACGAAATTTGAGTACAATTATTATATACTCACAATTTAAAACTGACTAGAAGTTAAAACTTATAATAGAGAGATAAATTAATCGATAAAGAAATCATATTTTTGTTATAGATTAATTATAATGTAACTACTATGAACCAAATTATTCAATTATTATTGATAAGTATTCTTTTCTATTAAAGTACTCTTCTAGTTACTAATTATAAATAGTCTTAAAATCTAAAAGCGCTTACAGTTAAACTATTACAAGTTAAAACTATTACAGTTATTATTTACAAGTTATTATTGTCTAGATAAATAGTAACATAACCTTGAGGTTTGGAAATGAAAAAATATATGTTAAATTTAAACCTATTTTTTGATTTCTACTCTTTTTCAGCGACTTATTAACATAATCTAGCCAAGTCCCTTATTAATGTGGTAAACAATGATCCATTATTTTTACAATCCAAAATATATTTTCAAAATGTTTTTTACTTGACATTTTTTATGAACTCAAACTCCCCAGGATATTGAAACATTTTATGATGTTGTGGTTAGTCTATTAGCATTATCGATTTGTATGATTTTAAGTAAATCCAGTAATTTTTATTATGATTTCCTGATACAATAAAATTTCGAGGAATTTTCAGGAGACAATTATCCAATTATATCCTCTCAGAAATCAAGATAGTTGAACTTGGTAAAAAAGGTTTGTAAGTATAGTTATCGGAAACCTATCATTTGTTGAGCAAATTATTTACGAAGAATTTTGAAAGAAATGGCCACCGATGAAACAAGTCGTGAAAATTGATGCATGATTCACTCGCTTGCATTTCGAATCTTCATGCGATAGAAGTAAAAAGTCTAAATGCTGAACTGCATGTTGACCTTGAGCTGTATGATGAGGGTCACGAATTCACGTTAAGTTCACTGAAAACAAGAAATAATGTTACATTAAATTGAAGTTTTCATAGCGTAGGCCTATAAAATCCATGGTTGAGCCTGAAGCATGGGCGGTCTCACAAAATAGGAAATCCCCGGGAGTGGTGTAGGAAGGCGGGCAAATGTCAACAAAACCCTCATTTTTGAAACCTCAAACTCTCTAGCTGGGCTTGATTTATTATAAATATCACTGTAGTGCTATGATTATCACTGTAGTGCAAAAAGGACAAGAAGGATAGGGGGGAACTTGAGAGACTTGACCCATGTATGTTACGAATGAGTAATTTTTTTTGAGTGGTGATTGACATCCAACATAATTCACAGTGGGAAGCCATTCAGCTAATATCATAATTAGAGAGCAGAGGTCATATTGTCTAAATCGTCACTCGGAAGTGAATTCATAACGCTGTAGCTTTCATCAAGTTTCATAATATTTATGAAAGGAAAGAAATCATTTAGCGTTTTTCATTCAATTATACATATAATTAGCTACAAGTTAGTATAGAATAAATTGCAGATCCAATCTTGGTTAATTAATTATTTAACGAAATATGCTGAAGCCTCATTTAGGGGGACTTAGCCCCACGCATTTAGGGAGACTTGACCTACTATTCCAGTAGGCATACTGCAGCTCATTTGTTTAGCATACACAATTGATTTAAACTTTGATAGGAAATATTACAAAACTGCGCTCATTTCAGCTTAAGTTTATGCTCAACAAATCACATACTTGAAACTAGTCTACGAATTGAATGTAAGTGAACTCAAATATTTTTTCCTAGTATTTCACAAACAGCTTAAAACTGTGGTACAAGGTAAACAACTATTTACCGTAATAGCCAACTCAACTCGGTGAAGCTGGCTGTCGGATCTATGTATTCTACAACCAGTCAGGCAGGAATATCAGTTGAAATGCTATTCAATTCAAAATGAAAAGTTGGTATGAAATATATGGAATACTAATTGTATAAATTGAGATAATATTGAGTTCAATATCATAGAGCAATTTCCAGTTCTAGAAAGTGTAGTCTGAAAGCATCTGGTTCTCCTCTAGAAGGTTAGTGATAATTGACAAGGAAATTGTTGCCCGAGGCGTCCGTCGTGCCGCATAATTAACCCATCTTTGTACTCGTGTTCGCTTTCAGATCTTTTTCCCTATGCTGTTTAATTTAAAATGAAAAGTTGGCATGAAATATACTAATGGAGATAATATCATCGTTAATTGAAATTTGAATAAAATGTTTTAAGCAAGTAGACCTTCTTGCCTTATTGTGGCTTGCGATGAATTAAATTTTATTCATCTCAGATACAAAAAGGCTACATCAATTATTGTGTTGCTTTCCAAACGTCTCTGTCGAATAATGGCTTGGACGCAGGAAGTAGCTCAGAGGTGTGCTAGATAGTATACACACTCAGCCAGACCCTGTGTAAAGGTGGGAGTGGACTGTCAAGCATAGAGCTTCAGAATTTGTTTCGGTGGGCTTGGCATACTGATACAATTCTGTAAGCTCAGTGAGGAAAGCAATCACAAACTACCTCACTCCTCGTTTGTGTAGTACGCTCTTCGGACTAAAGCATTGAGGTCTGAAGAGTCACCTACAGTCGTATCGGCTATGGTACATACAGACCTTTTTTTAGCCTGAGTTAACGTAATGATATGATTCAGTACAAGTATGACATTATTGTTTGTAAGAATATAGTCGGTTTGAAGCTCGTAAAATATTTATTATCATGAATTACCAAATCGTTTTACCTAATTATTTCTTTTAAAGGTGGTGATTCACATATAGTTTATCTATTAAAGCAGGATGAAACATTAGTTACTTGAGAATGTGTAACTGCATAAAGCATCAACATTGATTTATATTCTTAAATAATATGCTCCTTGATAAAACTGCTGAACACGTTAGCCTCAGTCATAATTCAATCAAAATTTTTCAATATACTCTAACTTTATTGCTGTTACGGTTCAAAGCACTAGTAAAGATATTTTTTATTTCTCAATAATACAAATAGTTATAGTTCTGGTATGATTGATTATGAAAAAGTTACAAGTTATTAAATTAGATTTATGTTATCTTGAAGGTAAACGATTATTACCTAGCGTTGCATTCACGTTTCAATGATAAATATAGAAAGAGATTGTTGCATAATGTAGTGCACTTGCATTGTGAATGCAACATTGACGTCATACATATGAAACCTGAATGAATAGTTATTTAAAATTATTGTAGCCAACACGTGGATATTTTTATGACTTTAATTAATGATATTAATGGTGGATATTGATGGTATAGCTGTCCAAGATTGGCAGCGATTTCACAAGGTCCTTTTCTGCCGACACGTGGATGTATAACAAATAGTAATGGTAAAATATATATAGATGGTAGCCTGTAGCTGTTCATGATTGGTAGCGATTTTATAATGTCCTTTGCCAAGAGGAAAAATTATAGCATCATTGTTGATGCTTGCGGAAAGAGTATGACAAGGAAACTTTTGATAAATAGTCTCTATAAAAGTTTGAGGAAAGAGACAGGGGAAAGAGGTAGCTGAGAAAGAGGGAGAGGAGAAGAGAGAGTAAAGTATAATTTATATAACTTCTGACTATTACCTTGGATTGACGACAACACCTACATTCATGGAAGATAGATAAAAAGATATATACAAGACGATACGTTACTATTACACCGTTTTGTAAGTTATATTACTGTCATCAATAGGATACTACTACTACAAGAGAGAGAATGGAAGAGAGAGCGTGAGAGAGAGGGTGTGGGGAAGAAGAGGAAGAGAGTTGTCGGCTATTGCTTGTCTCTTTGCTCTCTTCTTATTGTCTCCACGTTCGTAGTATCCTCTGATACCAGCTCCTCTCACTGTAACCGGTTCGCAGCGGGTTAAACTTGTTCTTCTCGTCTCTTCTTTGTTCCGATCTTCGCATTCTCCTCAGCGTTACTATAGTTTGTTGTTCTACTTCGCAATTACTCTCCACTACATTCACTGGCGCATAGTTATCTACTGTTCCTTGCGTTATCATCACTCCTCTTTCTCCAAATGTTATCGCTCGTTTCTCGCATTACGTAATCACTGACCTTGACATTCTGGCGCCATGCACTAAAAACGTGACTACAACATTATACAAGTGTATGAGAGAGGAAGAGAAAGAAAGAGGAGATAAAGAAGGGGTGAAAGAGAAAGAGAGGGTAAGAGAGAGGAAGAAGGAGAAGATAAATAAGAGGTGAAAGAGAAAGAGGAGGAGGACGAGATGGAGAAGGAGAAGGAGAAAGATAAGGAGAAGAAGAAGGAGAAGAAGAAGGAGTAGGAGAAGAAGAAGGAGAAGAAGAAGGAGAAGGAGAAGGAGAAGGAGAAGAAGAAGGAGAAGGAGAAGGATAAGGAGAAAGAGAAGGAGAAAGAGAAGGAGAAAGAGAAGGAGAAAGAGAAGGAGAAAGAGAAGGAGAAAGAGAAGGAGAAGAAGCCTTCTATTGGAGAAGGAGAGGGAGAGAGGGTAAGAGAGAGCGAGAGAGAGGGTATGAGAGAGCAAGAGAGAGGGTATGAGAGAGCAAGAGAGAGGGTATGAGAGAGCAAGAGAGATGGTATAAGAGAGAGCAAGAGAGAGGGTATGAGAGAGCAAGAGAGATGGTATAAGAGAGAGCAAGAGAGAGGGCAAGATAGAGCAAGAGAGAGGGTATGGGAGAGCAAGAGAGAGGGTATGAGAGAGCAAGAGAGAGGGTATGAGAGAGCAAGAGAGAGGGCAAGATAGAGCAAGAGAGAGGGTATGGGAGAGCAAGAGAGAGGGTATGAGAGAGCAAGAGAGAGGGCAAGATAGAGCAAGAGAGAGGGTATGGGAGAGCAAGAGAGAGGGTATGAGAGAGCAAGAGAGAGAGAGAGCGGGAGTGAGCGAGAGAGAGAGAGGGGGACAAGAGAGAGGGCGAAGAGGGGAATGGGTCCGGAAGGTTGCAGCGAGCCGGAGGGGGGGGGAAGGGGGGTAAAGGTCAAAGGTCAAGGTTTCGCCAGCTTTGGCAAAAATATACTACTTATTATCTTAAATTAATTTACTTTATTTAATTTACTGAACCATACCAAATATAGTTTTATGTTTTATGTTATTGTAATTAGATCGACCCCACACAGTTTTACTCAGGGGTGGCATCCATTTTATTTATCATTATTGTAATAGTTTATACTCCTTGTTTATTTTGTAGATTTGAAAAATAAAATTTCTTTCTTTCTTTCTTTCTTTCTTTCAAATTGAATTCAAGAGAGAGATGCAAATATGAGATAGAATTTAGGTCATAGCCAAGCGTACACCAAGTGAATCCTAGATTCATGAAAAAGCTGCATCATGAACATTACAACTGATGCAGTGAACGTGTTTTCTTATCTTCAAAACAAACAAACTCCAAAAGACGCAATACGAAGTCTGAAAACGTCGGAAGCAGCGTTTCAACGTACTTTCAATGCTTTCAACGCCTTCGTTTTCGTGCTCCATCAACACAGAGTAGATGAAGTTTGAGCGTGTATGACAAATCTAGCACGCTTCTACAATTGTACGTTCCGTATATACGTGGTTAGAAGACAAAGATTTTTTCTGAGGCTACTGCCGTGTTTAGGAGGACACGTTAAATAACGTCCTGGCTGCCTAAAAGTAGTCGTTAAGTCACGCCAGATGTCCTGAACTTAACCAGGTGCGACCTGATAACTCTGACATCAGACCTGAGCCAGCTTCTTAATAAGATATTGCTATATTTTTAAGAATACAAAAAAGGCTTTAGAGTAAAATTTCCCGTGAAACATGGACCTAACCATGGGCTCTCCAGTTGAAATTTCATGGAGAAATTGAGAAAAATGAGTCGGTTTAGCTGGCAAAATGAAAGCGGTCACCCTTCCAAGCGTCTTATCTGGCACGGGTCGTGGCTAATCTATTTCCTTAAATTGACGATTGAAGAAATCTCAATTTATTTTTGAAACAAATGTGAATACTAAACCGTATGTGTACCATATCTAGGTATCATATGTAACTTTACTATAAAATAAAAAATTAAAAAAAACATAGAAATTTAATGAACAATAACAAATTCTAAAGCTTTCATAGAACCAACGACATTGCCTTTACATTATATTGTCTTTGATAGAACTAATCGGAGACAGATGTTCGATACTGACAATCCACTACTCCATAATAACTGTGCTGTAACGGTGGGCTTCACATGATGATTGAATTGACAAATGTTAACTATTGTTCTAGCTTCTCTAGAGAACTTGTTCTGCTTAATGGGAATCCCTAGTACAGCTTCTCTAGAGCAGCTATTCAAGTATTAGGTATTGAGAGGTGAAAAACGTAAAAAATATAAATTATTCAGGGTTAATGTAATTCCTGGAAAGGGAGCAGAAAAGCGAGGTTTTGATTTCCCTGGAACTGAATAAATGAATGTGTTTAATTTTCCTAATCCTTGAACCAATGGAAAATAACAATGGGGGAGATAATCCTTTTTTTCAAACCTCATATTTATGATATTCATTGTGTTTCGATGCGAATGAGTGCAAATAACACTGGTGAAAAGTCCGTTCAACTTTTATTCTCTCTCTATTTTTTCTTCTCTCTGTGTTATCGATCCGATTCGTTGATATTTTTTGTACGAACAAAGAATAATCTGTACCGTTAGCCATCGCTTCACATGTATTGATAATTAAGTAGCCTAAAGGCAACAACACAAATTCTCTATACAGTCTATCTCCAACTGTCAACGCTTATCATGATTCTACCCACTCTTGAGAACCTTGATGCGAAACACTTCTGGAAAAATAGTGAAGACAATGCATATATGGCAGCTTAAACACAGGAACGCAATTTCAATATTGACTTGAATTGAAACAACAGATGATCCTGAACAATTGAAATTTAGCTTCAGTGAAATCTACATTCCAAAAAAAGGATAGAAGCTCATGAGTCAACTACAAAAGTATAAGTTTCTTCTACAAAGCTAATTCAAGCAGTGTAACGGAGAACCACACTGTGCAAGTTGCGAGCGATCACAGCCAGATCACAGTTAGTAACGGAGTAGAGGGAAACCAGGAAAAGAGAAATATCAGAAGGGTGAGAAAGGACATCCGCTACAAAACTGATTTAGCTTGTAACTGATTTTAGCTTATTACCCTTTCCTTAACACCTTATTATATAAAATATATAGCATAATGATCAAAGTTGTAATGCACTCACCCTTACCTTTTTTGTTGAGATTGTCAACTCGCACTCTTGACAAAGATTGAATGGCTAATGAAGTGCTCTCTACAGGTCATTCTCGCAGAATTATCAGGTCGTCGGCAAATAGCAAGCAGTTTATTGCAGTATTTTCTCTTATGGTGACGCCAGTGTGTATTTGAGACCTCCATTTCCTATAGTAGATATTATACAATGTGTGTTATAAACCATACCTTGTACAACTCCTCTATTGGTCACTATTTTGTCAGATTTTGAGCGCCCCATATCTTTTATCCTCTTTGTGTCTTTATATAGGGTTTTTACTACTTCTATGAGGTGGGAGGGACAACCAGACTCCTGCAAAACATCCCATGATTTCCACTACATTAAATGCTTTTGGAGATCGACAAAAGCTGTATGTGTTCACAAGCTGAATTCACTTCTTTTTTCAATAATTTGCTTAAAGGTGAACACATTGTCGGTGCATATTTTTTTCGAAAGCCACATTGTTCTTCAAATACCAATAATTCATAAGTATTAACTTTTCATGTGAAATTTAACGACTTGCAGTCAATTTGACTGCAAGTCGTTAAATTTCACATGATAAGTTAATATTAACAACGCAGTTCGTCATGGAACAAGAAATCCAGGAATTTAATTCATAAGTAGTCTGCATTACAACTTTGATCATTATGTTCTTATTGAGTCAGCTTGCAATAGACTTGTAGGTAGAATCTTTTTTCACTGTATAGCCGACGTTTTGACTCTCCACCTGCCTTAAGTTTTAATTTTAATAAAATATTACCTCATTCTCAGAAATTCTGGAGAAAGACTCGTCAAACAATATAAACTACCTGCTCGAATTCGATAATTTTGAGAAATGTACCATATTAGCACATTCATCTGTCTGTTGGAGCCCAGTTTATTATTGTTAAACAACTTATTATGATCTAGAAATCAAACAGATTTCATATCAATCTGTATCACGCACTGGCAGCATACACATCCTGTTTCGGTTTGCCGAGATGTATTCCAATGTGAACAGAATTTTCTGTAGTGTATGGGCGGCTAGAAACAGGCTCCTAATCAATAGCAATGGAAAACTAATACAATTCCGGAGGTTCGTCCAGTCATCGATGCTTTAGAGACTGTCAACTCCTTCCTGGCAGTGCGCAGAAACAACAGAATCGTCTCTATTCAGTATTCCAAGCGATTGTATGTGAGAACATCTTACAGTATTAATTTTTCTCTAAACATTTTTCAAATATACAGAGTAATTTATTCATAACAAAATCTACAAAAATGAAGTTTATAAATCATACGAAAATCCTCTAATACAATGCAGCAAACCCAAAATACCACAAAAAATGTATGTGTTGGGGTGGAGTCGTTAACTAAGAAAAACGACATTCTGTAATCAAAACTACTAAGATAATTGTGCTTTCAAATTAAGGTAGATGTATAGCAATCCTACATCAGTATTAGCATCAGTGGAAAGCTGACATGTGCGAAGAAATTCATACAGCTGTCAAGAATGAGATACATTCCTTTTAATATTAGCAAATTAATAATTAAAAAAGGGTTGAACTTGAAATAAATTATTTTCCAATTCGAGAAAGACAAGCCGCTCAAGGAAGGCGAACAAGTATATTCGTTCAATTTAATTCAAATTGCTTATTTTCTGGTTGAATAAATTCTAGATCTTTAGCTAAACTGAAGGTACCGCAATGCAGGATGGTATAGTAAAGGGCGAGGACATTCCTTTGTAAAGAGACTCGAGCCGACCGTCTCCAAAAAGTGGGGGTGAGTGAGAGCTGTGACGTCACCAACAAGACAAACCGCTCAACCCTAATGCTAAGCAATGCTTTTCCGTTCTCTTTTAGACTCTCTCGCAAATTTTGTAATGAACTTTTTTGCATGCAAAAAAATTGAAAACTATCTATTGTTATATACACTATAAGAATGTAGCTTCAAAAGTAATTTATTATAAGTTCTACTCACCAATTTGGTCCAAGTTTAATAAGACTGTATTTTGAAAAAGTCAGCAGAAGATTTTCTTCACCTCCCGGCACACACATCATGAAACGTTTGATCTTTGATACAAATGAAATTGAATTTGAGATAATGAATTTAAACACTAATATTATTAAAAATAACTTGAACACTGAACACTAATATTTATATTTGAGCTCTTTTTAAGTTATAATATTGATTTATTCCTTGGACCCAATCTTATTTCGTCCACTTTAGCACCTTCTGTGTCATTTTTCTCTTATTAAAGCTTTGACCTTCATTGATATGCCTGATTCGGATTAATGTTCTCAATTTAGAATATAGTTTTATGGCTTCGGGCGGACAAACATTTGGAAATTTCTCAGTAATTCTTTTTATTAACTCTTTTGTAATACCGGGCTGTTTGTTGTATTGTTTACCTATCCCATGATCTGAGAGAAAAACTTTTTCAAAATTTGTTACACTGGCTCTCCATGAATCTGATGGATTAATCCTCCATATGAGAGTAATTTTATCCAAGAATGAGATTTATTTGGGTTTGAATCTCTGGAACATCTACCCAAAGTAGAGTCTATTTTTTTTTTCATTTTAAAAGCAATGTATCCAGCTATGTAGGAAAGGGCTTCTTCTTCAGCCCAATTCTCTTCAATTTCAGCATTATATTCTTCAAATAGACATCTTTCAGCTGTAGTTTCAGGGGCTTCATGGCTGATTTCTTCCAACTCTTTTGCATCAAACGCTGCGTCTAGTAGATCTGCTGTTAAATAACTGGTTATGCTGTCTTCCTGTTCAATAACTGATTTTATAGATAGTTTCGGCATTTTATTCGATAATAGTAATTTTTTATTCGGGAAATTACTTCTACAGGTGAAGGATGGTCATAAAAATGGCCTGTTCCACGTATCTGACTGAAAAAGCTTTCTAGAACATCTTGGGTGAGTCTGGATGTGAGAATATACTCCAACTTATACTTTCCTTTCAAATCTTGCAGTAGTCCAAACATTGAAGAGATAGATACAAGAATTCCTTTTTGAAAAGGCAGCATGGATTTTCTTCCTTTCACTCGCATATTTTCTATCACATTTTTGAATTCTACCAACGTTGCTTGCTGCTGATCAAAATAAGCAGGTATGCCAAAACCAGCTTTATTTGGGTTGGAAGTAGATGGATACGCTTTTTTGGAATTCATTAAATCAAAAAACTTATCTACCAGCTCAAAAAAATGCGGCTACTTCGTAATTCTTGCACAGTACCTCTATTGCTTTGGCAGTTGATCGGGAAAAAATAGCTTTAGCTGGACCAACGTTTTGCCGTTCGTTACCTTTGAGGAGCATGAAATTTGGATTTAGTTTATGACACATCCTCACCTCACCTGAATCTTTCTCAAATAAATCAAACATAATTTTTTCATTCACTTCCACTCCATTTCCAAGTATCAGGCCTTCATCAAGAAAATGATTCCTTAATAACTTCAAATAATGGCGCATATCTGCAAAAATCCAGACCTTATCTTCTGAGCTTATAAAATATGATTTTTCTAAATTGATACTCAGTTGTTTCCATAGTGTTCCACAACCACCCAAGTCCGAAACTACTGCACATACTTTAAAACCAGCATACTGAACAGCTTTGATTATTTCAAAAAGCAAAGCCGAGTCCATCTGTTTGTCGAAATCAAAAAATACAGGCAGCTTCCATTTCGAAATCAATCCTCTAATCAAAACAGTCTGCAATTTGGAATGAGGACCGAGAATTTCGTCCATCTGAGAACTAAATACTACTCTCTTATCGATATGCATTTCATCAAATGATAAAACACAAAGTTTGTCAGTTAATGGCAATGTTTCACACGTAATTTTCAACAGTTTTAAAACATTGTGGAGTATGCCTGGTAAACAAGTGCTGCTTTTTCAAAAAGGAATTCTTGTATATATCTCTTCAATGATTGGACCGCACTTAAAGTGGACGAAATAAGATTGGGTCCAAGAAATAAATCAATATTATAACTTAAAAAGAGCTCAAATATAAATATTAGTGTTCAGTGTTCAAGTTATTTAGTGTTCAAATTTAATATTAAATTTTAATATTTAATACATTTTATTAATTAATAATAAATAATATATAAGATAATTAAATAAGATCATTATATAAGATAAGATAATGAGATAATAAATAATATTAATTTTCAATATTAATAAATTTAATGTTAATATTAGTGTTTAAATTCATTATCTCAAATTCAATTTCATTTGTACCAATGATCAAACGTTTCATGATGTGTATGCCGTGACTAAAAGAAAATCTTCTGCTGACTTTTTCAAAATACAGTCTTATTAAATTTGGACCAAATTGGTGAGTAGAACTTATAATAAACTACTTTTGAAGCTACATTCTGATAGTGTATATAACAATAGATAGTTTTCAATTTTTTTGCATGCAAAAAAGTTCATTACAAAATTTGTGAGAGTCTAAAAGAGAACGGAAAAGCATTGCTTAGCATTAGGACTGAGCGGTTTGTCTCGTTGGTGACGTCACAGCATGCAGAGCTCACGACGGCCGAAAAAGGTATAATGTCCTCGCCCTTTACTATACCGTCCTGACCGCAATGTCAATATTAATTTCTGGATTTCTTGTTCCATGACAAACTACGTTGTTAATATTAACTTTTCAAGTGAATTCTTATAACTGATATCGATGATCAAGGAGGACGCCTCTGAAAATGGATCTCCAAGATTCGAAAACGTTCGGCCTACAGAGTAAGTAAATTCTAATTATTCTTAATAAAAATTTGACTGCAAGTCGTTGAATTCACTTAAAAAGTTAATATTAATTTATTGGAAAGGTCTTTGTTTTGTGTTCTATGTTGAAGGCAAGCCAGACCCTCCACACAATTGCAGCATACCGAGCCGAAGCCACAACTGGATACAAGTGAGCTGTTCTTGAGGCTTCAGCGGAGGTCTTCCGCAGGCGTTCGTGGTGGAGGTGAAGCGCGAGGGTGAGGGGCGGCTCGTGTCCAATGTCAGCAGCCGCATGGAGCCAGAGTTCATAGTGAGTGGTTTGGAGCCGGGAATCACGTACACGATGCAGGTTTACGCCAGCAACGAGAAGGGACGCAGCAATAGAGCCGTCACACTCACCATGACTACCTTGGGTCATGGAAACACACAGCATCGTCGCACTGATCCAGGTAAACTACTCGCAAACTGCTAAAAAAATACATTTCACAATAAACATACATCTAATTTATTCTTGATGTCCTCTGTCGACGAAAAACTCTAGGGCTCCATTGATAAAATAATACAGTACAGTAGAACCTCGTTTATACGGACTAACTGGGACCGGAAGCAATCCCGATGATCGAAAATCCGGATAATACGGAGAGTATTTAAAAATGAACAAAATTGTAATAAAAAGCAAAATTAAACTCAACCACTGTTATATTGGTTTTCACAAACTCTGAATAGTAAACAAAATATAACATTTTTAGAATAGAATAGAATAGAATAATAATTTATTTCTGCAACACAACAGTATACAATAAAAGTACACACGGCAACTTTAATTATTACATAATATCATGAATATATAACTCGTTACATAAAATTTCCAATAATATTTTCGATAATACTTAAGAATCAATATATAATCATAGATATGAACATATACACTGCATATGATGAAAAAAATAAAAAATGTATTTGAAAAAATGTTTGTTTTATAGAAACAATTAAATAACAATTTGCAGTGTACTAATAAGTGATGCAGAAATATACGGTACCCCTGTAAAAAATTGTATTGGGGTTACCAAATCATATAATAAAAAAAGAGAGTTAAGCCCGGTACTCCACATAGCATAGAAAAATTAATATTACATTTTGAAACAGATAAAAATAAAATCTTTTAAAATAAATCTAATTTTAAAACACACAAACTATTTACTTTATCTTCTAATACAAAGATACCCCAAACTTATGGCAATATTATTACTTTTTTCGTCCAGCACTTGATCCGGATGATCCGGATAACCGAGGTTCTACTGTAGCTGCATTTCCGAGAACTACATGGATTCCATGGAAACCAGTTGTTAATAAAGGTGTTGTTGACCCAAACGTTAAATATTTCGAAACTTCATTTATTTAACCAATATTTGTGAACCAATTATAATTTTTAAAAAAAATCCAACATGCGAGATATATGAAGAAGAAGAAGAAGGAGAAGAAGAAGAAGAAGAAGAAGAACAACAACAACAACAACAACAACAACAAAAACAAGAAGAAGAAGAAGAAGAAGAAGAAGAATATGAAGAAGAAGAAGAAGAGGAGGAGTAGGAGGAGGAAGAAGAAGAAGAAGAAGAGGAGGAGGAGGAGGAAGAAGAAGAAGAAGAAGAAAAGGAGGAGGAGGAGGAGGAGGAGGAGTAGGAGGAGGAGGTGATTTTGCCAAAAAATCACTTATTAAATTCGGTGAGGAAAGGGCAGAAAAGAAGAAGTAATAAGCAGAAAAATGGGAAGTAGAAGAAATTAAGAGAGTTTTCATAGAAGCAGACAAACAAGAGAAATGAGACAACAATGTCAAACCAATAAATAATTTTCGATTGCAAATATTGTGTACTTTAATACTATTGTATACTTCTTCTGTTAATAATGCTAGTAACAAAAGGTTTTTCTCGAAGAAGAAGAAAATAAGAAGAAATAGAGAACAGGGATGATAAAAATACACTATTAAATTTAATTTGCATGTACGTTATGCAAAGTGCTAGATATCCCGATTCTATTGGATCGGGTAACCTGCTAGTTATAAAATAAATTTGGCATTCTTGGAATTGCACAGAAACACTCTCCCGCTGCACATCCCTGGCAACACAGACGTCCAATTAGTTATACTGGGAACTAGTCATTCTCCATATATGATTATGATGGATGTGACACATCATGTGAGATATCTCAAACCTTCTAGTAGCGTATAGATTAGCTATATTAGTAATAATTGATTGTCATGTGAGTTGCAAATTCATATTTCTGCCAAGAAGGAGTTGACACGCTGTACATTTCCTAGCACCTACTTGAACGATTCAACTTGCGGCTTTTATATTTCAGGATCATAATGATTGAACTTTACTTTACCTTGCACAAACTGTAGCCTACCCAAACATCGAATAGCTTCATGAGTTGTATAACATTTAAGATAGTATGCAAACCAGCATCATTGTTAAAAATTATTGTGAAATCGGATTACCTCTCTATGACGTATGAAAAGGGCTCTTTATGGCAGGTTGTGACATACGTAAATGATATAAACGAATGTAAAATTTTGTTATAACGTAAAAACAACGTTCTAATTATCTTACTGCGCTTTGAGAGTAAAGTAGAGTATGTATTCTCCCCTTTTTCCAGTGCTGTTGGAGTTATTTTAATTAGACTATGTCGAACGTTATTTTCTGTTGATGGATTACATTGAAATAATAGGATAGAGGGTAAGTAGACGCATTACATTGCTCTGGGTGGGTGATACACATCATTTGGCTCTTCTTTCTCTTCTCTTCATGTGTATTAGCTTCAGCCACTTCAACAGTAGCAACAGCAGTATGAACTGTTGTAAACCAGTATTTTGTTTACAAAACTTATCAATAGTGATACTGATATGCTGATAACTGTCATTTTTTTATTTCTGACGATTCCCTCATTTCTGACGAGTCCGAGACTACCCATGAGTGTGTGCGTAATGAGGTGGGGTCCATGAGCCTATCTCAGGGAGTCCGCAGACTAGTCTGAGAAATTTAAAAATAAAAATTTCAAAAATATATTTTTTTACCCAGTGCTCTTTTAATCCAAGGTTGCAATCCAATGTTTTCTACATTAATAAAATGTAGTTTCCTCAAATCTAAATCATACTGCGATGGTAGCAGCGTGATTCAATCATAAAAATCATATGTTATTTATGCTTCTAAAATTGGTATGCCAATTTCTCATTGTACAATTCTAATACTATATGGTTGGGCCATGAGACAGGGAAGAGGAGTGGAGGAAAACATAAGGGGCCGGTGAGGAGGGCTTGGTTTTAAAGGGGGGTCCTTGGAGCCAATCAGTTTGGAAATCTGGCTTAATACGACAGCAAGCTGAAGTTGCGATGCCCCAGCCAACTGCGCTAAGCGGCCCGCCATTTCGGATATAAATGATCGTACAATTTGCCTTGTGCATTCTAACCTAAAATCTAATATGCAGTTCCAAATATTTCTCAATAATCAATACCACCTTTAGAAACAAGTAGCTTATTCAACAATTACGTATTAACCAACTTAATTATATAAAACTATCATTGGAGTCAGGTCATCCATTCATGATCCTCAGTTTATGACGAAGATCAAGTTATTGATTAAGCACAAAATAGACTAACATTGCGTTCTTTATAGAAATATATTTTTACTATTTTTGTCTTAAAATAAAATCATGTGTAAGTATAATCCATTGTAGTATAACCAGCTTCTAATTGAAAATTTGAATATCACATTAGAGGAAAATACGTTCTTGTTATTCAGGCTTGTGCTTACAAGAATTCGTAATTTAGGTTTATGAGAGAGAAGCCTTTATTGTTCCATTATTGAAACAGTGGACGTCTTCTTGCTCGAATGTTGAGTTTCGGCAATTCCCCGAATTCAATCACGAAAAATTGCTGTCAGAAGTCAATAACTTCAAGAGAATTTACTTCACAATCAAGACCTTCAACACAGTATTGTTAATTATAAGATAAACTTGGCATCCCTAAAGCCGCGTCTCCACCAACCGAACATGTCTGCCGAACATTGTACATTGTAAAACGGACAAACATTAAACATAGTTCGGTGACCCGGACAAGTTCGTGTGTTCAATTGAAATGTTCGGACTGTCGTCTAGCGGACTCTCACCTCTCGTTGCGGAGGAGCCTTTTTCGACGATGGTGGGAGAAGCCTGTTTTTCGACATTGGTAGGGGAGCTGTTCACTCGGCATGTTCATTCTAATCCACCATTCAGATACTCTATAGTAACGTTAATGTATCCAAGATATCATGGCTGAGTGGATGAATCCTCGTTTACCGAGTCAAAGGTTGGTGGATCAAATCCCCTCTCACTGGGGAGAATTTTTTTGACAAGTGATTTTCAATAAAATACTAACTTCATGATTACTTTTTTTACAGAATTGATTGCCTTGTCAGTTGCCAATATGCGTAAAGATTTTTTAAGAATGCCAAAATTAAATCACTTCAGCACTATTTTAATAGGTATGTCAAACAAAAACAACCTCATTGGAAAACATACAGTAGAACACAGTTTGTATCAATATGTATCAAGTGTAAGTAATTTTATTTTCTGGGATAGTTTCTTGTCAAGTTCATGCTTAAAATTTCAAAGACTAACAAGGTGAGACTTGGGGAGTTAGTTTCCTCACAATTATTGATATCAAAATCAATATTAGGTAATGTATATCCACGAGTCAAGTTTAAAATTAGAAAAACTGCAGCATAACTTTATGGATTTATGAATGATTAGCATGGAAAGCATTGTCAAAATAAAATTAATGGCTTATTCATTGAACAGTTGGTAGGAAGTTTAATTTTTTTTGATGAATCTAGTAGGAAGTGTTTATTATCACGATTTTGTATTTAGTTGTGCATTAGTATTTATTTATAGTTGAGTAAACAGGAATTCAAAAAAGTGGATAATTAAAGTTTAATCAATTATTCATATTATCATTAATGAACTGGCTCTCAACAGAAAATAATCTTCAAAATTGGAATGATAAAATATTATTCATGACAGCGAACATAAGTCTAGAGAGGTGTAGCTCCACGCTCCACGTCCAAGCACAGCTCCCTACAACTTCCCCTCTTGGCTCACAGCTCCCCCACTACCGTCGAAAAAGGCTCCTCCGCAACGAGAGGTGAGAGTCCGCTAGACGACAGTAATGTTCGGTCTGTGAGCAAACAGTGACGACCAACAACAGGTTCCCGCCACTGCCCCCACCACACCGATCATAATGTACGAGAAGGCGCCACACCAAACAATGTTCGGCGACATCAGACAATTCCAGCAACACTGTTCGCCGAGCGTGTTCGGTTGGTGGAGACGCGGCTTAAGGAAGAAATTATATAAATAAGCCAAATGTTTTGATATTTTTTTTAACCGACTTCCAAAAAGAACAAGGTTACTATATTCGACCTGTTTTTTTTTATGTTTGTACATCAATCATTCGAACAATATTGAACCGATTTCGATGAATTTTTTTTTTTGAATGAAAGAGCGGTGGTCCCATCCAAGTTTCGCAAGGATCGGTCCAATACTTAGCCCAATATTAAAAAAAGGAGCATTCTTCGATGTCTTCATTTCAATCAAGTTTGAATAGGATAGTTCCACACATAACCGCCAATCGGATAACCGGTGTCGTTTACCAGGCTGATCATTGTATCATATGGAGCGCTTGACATCTATACTCGGTTCCTGGAGTCGAGAGACGGCCAAAACAAACATTTTGCATTTGTGTGCGTATAGAAGCGATGACTCACATCCGTTTTAGATAACTTGACTGGCCGATTCCAGTTCACAATGCGTTCGCTACTGCGCACTGTCACAGTTGCAGTTCAATCAAGGTCATACTGGAATCACGTACTGTGGATAGTGAAATATTATTTCAGTAGCTCTTCTCTAATCTCAGAGTTTAGAGTGCGGTTCGGGTTCTTATGCAGCTTTTCGGTTCTGAAAATACTTTTCATGTTCTGTCTATATCTCATTCTTTGTGTTACATTGTGTATTAATTGTGTATTGTGTCACCTGTAGGATAATTTTGTAAATATCTGTATATTTATTTATTCGATTCTTATGATTAAGTATGTCTTCTACTGAGAGCGGTGATGAGGGCACATTTACAACCCCTCCGAAGAAACGCGAGAAGGCAAGCCCTCTTAGCAAAAGAGAGAAGGCTATGATTTTAAATGTGTACAGAAAAGAGATGCTTGAGAACAAAGATAATAATAATATTAAGACTGTGGTGAATAAAACAGTGACAGCAACTGGTGTGTGTAGGGCTTCTGTTTATAGAATTATAAAAGAGTATCGAGCCAACAACACACTTTCATCTCCCAAAAAAGTGAGACCCAGGTTGACAATTATTGATACTACGGATGAGTTTGATAGGGCGGCTATAAGACGTAAAGTACATAGTTTTTTCATGAACAATGAACTTCCAAGTGTTGATAAAGTCCTGGCTGCTGTTAACGAAGACGAAAACCTCCCAAATTTCAAAAGAACGACGTTTTTTAGATTATTGAAATCTTTAAATTTTAAATATGAGCGACGTAGCCGATCTAGCTTATTAATCGAGAGAGAAGACATCATTTTGTGGAGGAGGGAATACCTAGAATCTATTAAGTGCTACAGAGACGAAGGACGTAAAATTTATTACACCGATGAGACTTGGGTGAATGCAGGGCACACACGGGATCGAATTTGGAAAGATTCAACTGTGCAATCAGCGAGAGAGGCATTTTTGTCGGGACTATCAACTGGCTGCAAGAATCCATCTGGAAAAGGAAAAAGACTCATAGTGGCTCATATTGGGAATGAAGATGGGTTTGTCAATGATTGTGCGTGGGTTTTTGAGTCTGATAAAAGTGGCGATTATCATCATGAGATGAATGCTAGGTCCTATGAGGAATGGTTTTCCAAAATATTGCCAAATATTGAAGAGTACTCTGTGATTGTTGTAGATAATGCGCCGTACCATTCCCGTAAAGTAGAAGCAACACCGACATCAAATTGGCCTAAACAAAAAATAAAAGACTGGCTATTTTCAAAGAGCATCAACTTTAACGAAGATCATTTAAAAGTGCAATTGTTAGCGTTAGTTAAAAAATACAAAAGTAAATTTCAAGCTTACGTTATTGACGAAATGGCCAAGGCGCAAAATAAAATTGTCCTTCGTACACCCCCGTATCACTGCGAGCTAAATCCGATAGAACTAATATGGGCTCAAGTAAAAGGTTTCATAGCTCAAAATAACAAAAGTTTTAAAATTTCGGAAGTTCGGGAACTTTTAAATGAAGCACTGCTGAAAGTTGGAGCTGATGAATGGGCCAAATGCGTAGAACACGTCAAAAACACAGTTGAAAAAGATATGTGGGCCGTTGACAATGTCATTGAGGAAGTAGCAGAAAGATTTATAATAAATGTCAATGACAGTTCTGAATCCAATAGTGAAAGTGATTAATTAAACTTTTAGTTTCAAAATTAATTCCGATAGTCACGAGGCTCTGATAATAATATTTGAGAAGATGAGAGATATAAGAATTGGTGAGTGTTTAATCCACTTATAGTATTTTTTTATGTTTCATCATTGCCAATGCATATTATTAATAATTGTTACAGTTATATTTGTATAAAATTATTCATGCATGATTCTATAAGAACTTTGAAACATTCGTAACGTGTGTAGGCTTTTATATCACTTCAATTGAATTAAAGAATCATTTTTTATAAGTGACGGATCATTTTCATTTTCGGAAGGTTTTTGTAACTTTTCGCGCTGATTCTGAATCTGCAATCAGATTTTCGATATCTTGTTCCTACACAGATAAAGGAATTCAGCAAGAATTTAACAACCTATGACTAAGTTGTTCGGTGGCTACTGTGAATCGGTCTAGCTTCTCCTAGCTAGACTCTCGCACGCACAGGTTTATTTACATCGTCTCTCGTTTGCTGGAATCGAGTATAGACGGTTTTCGAAATCATATGATGCAATGCAATTATGCCGGGTAAACGACATCGGTTACCCAAAGCTGGTTCAGTTTGAAACAAGTCTGTAATGTCCAAATGTTTTGACCAATCACGGGAACTTAATTTGAATCGAGAATAAGAAGAATATAATATTTCTGTCCATATGTTTATGTGAAAATTGTAAATAATTTAGTTGATGTTATTGAGTCATAGGAATAAGGTTATTTATTTAGTTTCAATCATAAATTGGAGAATTTGGAAAAACAGCTGATCTCAGAAGTATTTTTAGTTTCGCTGCTGTGATGGATTAAGAATATTTATTTGCCATAAATACATGTGCGTACAATAGGCTATTTTGAGGTTATGTTTAATGATCCTCTTGTACTAGCTCAAAGTTTATGTTTTTTTATATTGAAAAAATATATATGACTAATATCACGAAAAATATCGTACATAACTCGTCCGGGAAGATGTTTACCATACTCGTATGATAATACCGCACTCAACTTCATCTCCTGCGTTAACTTATCATATTTTCAGTAAACACAATTTTCTACACTTGTAACGTAATATAGGCCTACTATTTCAGTGTAGGTATATTCTGAAAGGGACCACATCAAAATGAATCAAAAGCCATTTCACTTATAAGAAGCCTTTCGCTATTATAATTTTCCTAAATACAATATTCCACATTTAATAAAACGTTGTAGAATTTTCCTTAGTTTATCTTTTCTTAAAAGTGGATTTTTAGTTACTTAAGTTTGGATGTTATATATTAATTATTGGCTTGCTAATTTGATGAATATTTCATAATGTAGGCTTTAAGAAATTTCTCATGGTTTCAAAGTTTGAAAATTCAACTAAAAAGCTTAAAATAAAACATATTTTAAAACAAAAAAAGAAACCGACTTCAGTGAAATGATAAAATACTCACGTACTAAAAAGTTTAAAATAAAGTATTTACTTTAAACTGAGAAAATTTTTAATTTCATACAAGTAATCTTTTGAAGTCGGCGCCAAATTTCCCATAAACTTCTAAAATATAACAGAATTACTCTGTGATGTTTTCCATGACGAAATAATTGAACAATCTAATATTAAAACTGACACTGTATTTCAGTAAAAGTGAGTGTAAATCACATATTTAATTGAAATACAGTGTTAGTTTTGATATTAGATAGAATTTCTTATCAATTACTGTATTTCAGTAAAAGTAAGTGTAAATCACATATTTAATTGAAATACAGTGTTAGTTTTGATATTAGATAGAATTTCTTATCAATCACTTTCTGGTGGTTCGGAACCCACCTAAAACTGTAGGTCCAACTCATCAATCTCCATCATCCAATTCATTATCCATTACACACGCAAAGGTCTCAGACCTATGTGGGCTTCATCCTCCAAAAAAATACAGTGTTAGTTTTGATATTAGATAGAATTTCTTATCAACTTCATAAAATATTTGGCGCCGACTTCAAAAGATTACTTGTATGAAATTTAAAATTTTCTCAGTTTAAAGTAAATACTTTATTTTAAACTTTTTAGTACGTGAGTATTTTATCATTTCACTGAAGTCGGTTTCTTTTTTTGTTTTAAAATATTTTTTTTGTAGAATGTCTTTCACGAGACAAACACTACTTCAGTGACCAAAATTATTGGAGTCAGTCTCTTTTAATAAAAGTATTCGCATTTAGATATTCAACTAGTACACAACAATTTTTTTCAGTTGGAAGGAAGTAATAGATTGTCGGAAAATCACAATGCTTTTTAGTGTTTTAAACCTCGCATGAGGAGAAAATACAGCTTTTCCGCAAAGCATATAAATAATTTTTTGCTCTATGAGCTTCTCCTATTCAAATTTTGAAAAAAAAGTGTTAACATTAGTTGGAATAGTTCGTTTTTCGTAGAGTAAATCTATTTTTGTCAAAAATTTGTAGATAAAACGTTTTTTCTATCGTTAATTTTCTGATTTTATAGGATTCATTGAAACATTACCTTACTCTCTGATTCCCAATCATAAAATCAGATCCAAAGTATATCTTGATACTTTGTTTTGATCAGATTTCGAGATTGAATGTTTAAAAAAAGTCTTTGCAATTTCAAGTGGTTACGTTATTTCGAGCACATACGTTCGATTTTGCATTCCGTTCACTTTTTTGTCTTTGATGAGATTTTCCGAACGGATATGGCAGAACAGAACCGACACTACAGAGAGCAATTTAAAATTGCACCGGACACCAATCCATCGAATCCAATCAAAGCATTCACCAGTGAATAGCATACTCAACTTGTTAGAGAGGTTTGTTTACGTCTAACAGTATCCTTCTTCTACAAGCAAAAATTTTTAGTGTTTGCTTATTTCGCTTGTAACGAATTTGGAACTTATCACTCTCTTAACAAAGGTAATTAGAAGATTATTTGTTTTCTTTTACCGTGATCTCAACCAGAGTTTTGCTAATAATTTGTAGTAAATCAATATTGGTTGTTCTAACAGCTATTGCTCCAAAAACACACATTATTTTTCCATCACAATCGATTGTTTGTATCGAAACTAGTCTAATTGATATTGAATGTTTTAATGAGGGACAAACAAATTGATAATTCGGTATCTATCATAACATAATTCCACCAATCATAACGTATTGGCTTTTTCTGAGTGTTCAGTTCTACTTAGTAGATTATTATAGGGCCTGAAATAACAAGTTGATAAATCTTTTATCGACTCAATAAACTGGGATTTTCAGTCATAACCTCAGGCTCAGAGATTTGTGAACTCATGATTTCCAGCACACCATAAAAAGCGAAGCTGCTTGGATTAATGTCTAGGACTGTTTAAAATTCTGTTTTAGAACGTTGATTTTCCTAATTTTCCCAAAGGTCAACTTCTTGCCACGTCTCTGCAGTCTTTTTTCTAGAGGGGTTACAGACCTTCCTGATTAGAGATTGGTGATCTCTGTTTGGTCTCTTTGCCTTAAAATAAAAATATCTTTCTATCTCTATTGCCTATTTTTTATGGGTTCAGTGGAAGAGGGTGCTCTCACGCTTCAACTTCGCCCACAGCACTTTTATAATGTAAAGTGTATTGTAAAATAAAGGCAATTTATTCTATTCAATATCAGAGATTTGATATTGGTGATTTAGCTATGCAGCTTGAATATTGTAGACAGTGACAGATTCAGGGGCGGATCTAGACTGGAATTCTGGGGGGGGGGGGGTGTCACGGCCGGGGCGGATCAAGTATCGAATTTATATATATACTACCCACGGTATAAGGGGGGAGGGTGACCCCCGTTTTACCCGTGTAGTATATTTATACATAAGATGTTGGATCCGCGTCCAGGTCACAGAATTTTCACCTCACTCAACCTAATCTAATATATATTCCCATGCTTGAATGATTGACTTAATTACTTCGACTTGACTCCAACTTATTTATCGATCTTGTTATCTAGATGTTGGGGAGAAAGAAATTTGGCATATAAATAAATTTCAATAGAAATATGGAAATTAATATTCATAAATTTGAGTCATACAACCCCCTTGCACCCGCGGAGAATTTCAGTGCCAGAATTGGACTCAGCATGCCCAAAAACCCTTAGGAAACGATTTTCGAAAGATTTTTCCGAGTTCCCAGTCGTGAGAAATTATTCAACTGTAGAATGCATTTATTGCATCAGATTGCATTTTTCAGAAAACGGCAATACCAGTATATGTAAACTTTTTTCGTGACCACTTTATGAAAACAATACAAGAAACCACATCTCGATATCTACTGCTTACCATTTTTTCCGAATCATTTCCGAATTGCCCTGAACTAATGCATGATTATTGGCAACTCTAGCCTCTATTCACTGGATTTCCACACTTTAAGCTTAAGGGTATGTGTATCACTTGACTCTTTGACTATTGTTTCTTATGGGCGAAAACGGCCGAATAAAGCTTTTTCAATTCAATTCAATGCACTCTCTCTCCATCTCTCTTTACGAGCGTTCGCGAACAATCACTGGAGAATAGTCTTGGGGGGTCATGACCCGCATGACCCCCCTCCCCTTGGATCCGCCCCTGGACAGATTTGACAGATTTAGGGGGACGAACTGTAGGGGATGCAGCCAAGCACGACAAGATTCAAGAGGTGAGGTTTTCAGAATAAGGTAAAAAATACTAGAAAATATTTCAAATGAAGGAAGTTAATAAAGAGTGTATTAAAGAGTTGTATTAAATACAGATTCAAGACCGGTGCGTGCCCTCAAGTGCACTTAAGTGCTCGTACTCCTGAATATCGTATTACCAAAGTCGAAAGTAAAAAATATTGAAACTTGAAAGAAATATGATTTCAAAACGTATTGTTACGGGTTCTAATAGCTAAAATAAGGCTGGCAACACTAAAGTTCACACTTGCACTTTATTTCCACAAATTAGTCTATTTACACAAATTAATTGTAAGTTCAATTAATTAAATAAGACAGATCATCAAATGTCAAGCTAATAGCTATTTTCAGTAATTATTTACAAGAATTAATGAATAAGTAATTACAGGCTGATCAATAACAAAAGAAACTAGAGTTCAATAAACTGTACAATAATGTAGAAAGAAATGACAAAAAGAGCCACTAATCACTTACAAAACACAGTCCAATTCGTTATTTGACAGTCCCAAATAATATCACTTAACACAACGTCTTTAAACTATTAGTAAGCTACATAAACAGTAAACACTTGTCTCTGCATTATACACTGGAAACGAGCATTGTTTACTCCACTGGCACTGGATATGTAACACAATCTGTCACGCAGGTTTGTAAACGTAACTGTTTTACGTTCACTTTATTACCCACGCAAAAGTCTAAGAATGGTGTGGGCACCATAAAAATGTATAATAGTAGATCTTGTAGCACATTTAGCCAACATTGTACTAATTCACTTTAATTCACACCACCTATTTGAAGGCCTTGGAGTTTTCTGAATTTATGATGGAATAGCTGCAATCTTTCACCCTCTTTATTTCTGTAACAAAGCGTTTCCGGACCTTCATTAATTTTATTTTTGTTATCTTCATGAGAAGATGCTTATGCAGTCTGGCAGAATCATTTTGAACTTTTGAAACACTCTTACAAATAAGACACATTTTGTTTCCCCATATAGCTAATACACTTTAAAAAGGCAAGTAATGAACCCCCTCAAGGAAATTTATCGGGCCACAATCTTGTGAAAAAAAGCTCAGTCCAATCCCAATTTTACCCCCCTCCTCATCACAAAATAATTTTACCTGGTAAGACGGGCACCCAAAAATCTGGGTGCGCCCCTGGCGGTGTCTGGATCCATGGAGTTCAAAATATCAGCTTCTGAGTGCATTTTAACAGTAAAGATTCTAAATTTTTGTTTATCGAAGACGATCTTACACTGGTTAAAATTCTATTACCTTCAATGCTTTAGAAGGAAGAGATTCTTGGGATTTGAATAATTTTGGGTCGAAATAGGCCAGATCTCACCCGAGGGCGCCCCGCGTGGGTACTGGAAGAAGCAAGTCCATTCAGTTGTAGCCTACACCCTACAGTCGCAACACTCACCCCGGCCGCTCGGCTATAAGCCTCGTCGTGAAACTTGTCAGTTTTGGAACAAGAGGGCGCCAAAATTTCACAGGCTGGAGGGCGCACCGGGATACGTCCCGGTGTCCCGGCGGGCCAGCACGGGCCTGGTTATGTGAGGAATTGTCAGGTTATGTATGTCCTGTTTTGTTCTCTTTAAATTACTTTATACATTACTGTAGGAAAAATTTAATGTGTAATACGAGTGAAAAAGTATTGTTTCTGCACTCGAGAAACTTTTTTCACTCGCCTTTGGCTCGTGAAAAAAACTGTTTCTCTCGATGCAGAAAAACGCTATTTTGCACTCTAGTTACACAAATAGCTATTTCAGCAGCTCATCGAATTCAGTGCTTGTGCAAAACTTATACCATTATGATATTGTAGTTCTAGTTGTGACTTACTATAATTATGTGTGTGATAGTGTGATAGCCAACCGTGTCTGAAAAAGAATTACAGCAATGCGAAATGGCCATCACACAGTTATAGTGAGTGTTCACATTGACTACAAAAGTATTCAATTATTAGTTTATGTTCACACCAATATAAGAGTGAAAAAGAATTCATTCCAACAAACCATTTCAAACTGCAATCACAACTCGTTGGTTTAAGCATATAACAGGCAAATAACCGGGATTTTTGTCATAGTTCAATAAAATATTTTCTTATTTATTCAACCTTTATTCCATTCAACTATTGAATCGGACGTATTTTGTCCTAAAATAGAAATGCCAACGACCAGAGGTAATGTAATTTGCCGACTTTCTTCGGCAATAGGAGTTGCAAAGGGCAAAGAGGCTTATCCAAGAAGGATGGCGGATGGGATCCAAGTTTAATGGAACGGAGCTTGATAAGTCGAAAGAAGCCAAACTTCCGGCAACAGGCACCAGCAAGACATAATCACAAGCTCAAAAGTTAGCACGCTAGCTAGTTTCTCATACTATTCCGATTTCTCTTCTCTTTTCTCTTTTCTTTATTCTCTCTTTCTCACATTATCACTTTCAATCTTCTGAACAAAAATACAAGTCTGACTACAAACTGCAAGGCAATGCAAGAAGAGTCAATCAACCATTGGGTCGATGCTCCAACTCCTCATAAGCATTATCTATAATGATAATAATGTGGAACATTTGTAAAAAAATTAATAAAATTATATTAATGAAAAATAAAATTGTCTGCCACTCTCTTGCGTTACACTTAATTGATTGTATTCGTAGTATTACTTGAATATTCGAGTTTAAAAATGACAAAGATCTGATTTTGTAAATCGATGTTATAATTCAAAAATAAGAAATCTCTCATTCGAATTGAAAAGTGTTAATTATCTAGAATTAGGCTAATAGTTATTATAAATGAATGATAAAAAAAAACTATTTGTGCACATGAAATTCTTGCTGCTATTGTAGTGACAGTTCTCTTCAATCAAATAAATCTTATATCGTCTATGCCTGGAGAAGAGTTATTTTTAATAGATTTATTATTCCTATTATTTCATTAGGGTTTGTATGGTACATAAAAAAAAGAATGAAGAATATGACATTTTGTAAAATTAGATTGTTGTGAATTCAAATTGGTATTTTTAAGTTTATCGGCATATTCTCTCCCAATCTTAGCACATTCGTACGGTGGACACTACTTGCTGTATAAGATATTTCGTTTTTAATTAAATTTATTTTATTCCAAAATGTTTATAAGCCAGATACCGTATCACACAATACGAAACAGGAAAACAGCCTGAGCATTTAGGTCAGATGCCAGATCATGAACGAATGCCAATGGAGTGATACAGATGGCAGTGACAGTTCGTTTCAACATATTGCTTATTTTGACAGAGGCTGTCATTCCACCTGCCATTTCATCGTCAATTCCAGTCTTTCTTACACAATTTTGGAGTGAAACAGCTTCCCATTGGAAAATTACCATTTGGGCCATTACAATGACAATAACTCTTAGGCTATTCAGAGATTGCTAGTCATTTGTGCTAGGAAATCATTATTGTAGTTGTTTTTCGTCTTTTTTTAGTCTGCACCAGTAATTAAATTTTCTATTCTGCTATGAGAATTTCACTAGATTTCCTTGTTTAAATTTGAATTATACACAGCTTCTACTTAGACTGAAGATCAGTTTTTCCAGCCTAAATTAATGATTGAAATTATTTTAGTAAGAAAATTGCATCTGTCTCTTCTTGTTTGTCTTCGATTTGTAAACAACATCTATTTATACAACTTTCAACTTTCACTGGAATGATGGAATTTCAAACCTAGTCTGATGTCTTCTCTCTTCTCAGCCGCCTCAATAACGTTGACTTGTAGAGGAGCAAGATCGCTTCAACGCTCGTGCGAGAGTACTGCACAGCGCAGAGCTTTTTCATAGTACTCAGCTGTACTCAACCTTTGTCTACCCGCAGGTCTCTAAAAATCGACGTTTCGGAAGTAGCACGGGGCGTTGACATCATTTCGCAAGAACTTGTTTTGGAACCTCTAAATGACGTCGAAAAAGGCACGGGAAGATGAAGTATAATAGTGGAGAATCAAGAGAATAAAGGCGATAACTAGCCTACCCTAGTACAATCCCAGAGCACAGTTGAACACTATACATTTAGACAAGCTTTGTTTTTAAAGTAGAAATTTATATTTCGTTGATGAGGCTTGAATTCCTTCGTATCAGTTAGTACTACTATGCTTGAAGCTGAGCTAATTTCTTCTATCTTTTTCTATGAAAATATAAGCCAAAATCATTACGTATGGAAATGAACTATTTTGACATTTTTCTGAGATTCCATAAAAAATATTGTTTTTCTTTGTATGATTCACTTAAACTTTTCTCATAATCAGTTAAGTACATATTGTACATAAAGTACGTATTGATCTATTACTATTTAATGACCTGCTAGTTATTCCATCAGAGCATTAATAAAACGATCAGCAGCTTGAAAGAAATTATCAATGACGATAACCCTTGGCATATCTTACAACTATCAGAATGTTCGGTCTCGTAACAACGCGAATTCTTCAGGGAGCTTGCACAGTTGTACCATCCAGTACTCGAGGATAATCACCATAGCAAAATCAAGCACATGATGACGAATGGTGGTATTCACTCTGAACTCAATCTGTCCTACACTATTCAACAGCATGTGTTTATTTTGTGATGGTGATTATCCTCGTTGATTTTATTGGATGCTCCACTCCACTATGCAAGACCTCCTATAATACTATACACGCCAATCCAAAAAATGACAAGATAGTCTCTTCGCGGATCATGTAGAAACATAATGATTTTTTCCTTTTTCCTCCCTTTCTTCCCTAGAATGATTCCATGTGTTGATTCTTAGTAAGTGGGCAACGGGCAACCGTAGTTGGGAATGTAGTTAACTCCATGATCTTTCAAGAATTTCGTGAATAATCATATGATCTACAAGAGCATCAAATTCGGAATAAGAGCGTGTAATGGAGTTATTTCACTAAAACTCACATATTAAAATCATCTGCAGGATTTTCAGCTTAATATAGATTCCTCTGCAACATTTTGTTGTATTTATGTATTTTTATGATTATTATGTTTTTTTTTTCATTTTTATTCTTGTGTATTTATGTGTGTGAGTTCAATGTGACCATAAGTTGAAAAAAGAAATATTTATTTTTTGTATCAAAATTGCAATGAATGTGAAGGAGCAACAGACTCAAGTCCACAAATTGCTCTCTTCACAAATTTATGTTACGTTGTCCAAAACATTGATGTTAACACAGACTAAAAATTTAGATTTGCTAAAAAACTTCACTCTAAAAATAACAAATTGATTCTTTTTCACTTAACGACTACCAATTTAAAAGTTCACTTGAAACAAAAAACTTTTAAAAATAGTTTAAAATATTAAATTTTGATAAACTTTTGAGCCGAAAAATGCTATTACCTTTCTATGGAAAATAACAACAAAACGAGGTTATGGCATCATTTTTTTTCGGTTAGTTTCAAAAGACAGCCGCGAGCCGTAGCAGGTATCTGTTCAATCAGAGATAAGCTGCGTTCTCGTAGGTCCTGTTCTTAACGGTGACCGGTTAGATTGGCCAGCAAGAAGACACTGTTCTCTGCTGTAAAATCACTTCCCGGTGGTTCGGAACTCACCTAAAAATGTAGGTCCAACTCATCAATCACCATCATCCAACTCATTACCCACGCATAGATCTCAGACCTATGTGGGCTTCATCCTCCAAAAAAAAATATATATATAGAAAATCTATAATATAACTCGTTTTTGCCTCCATTAACAGCTGGTCCTGTATACCTTCTGGAGTCAATCCTTGGCGGAGTCATCATAGTCTGCTTGGTTGTTGGCTGTGCAGTTGGTGTAATGATGAGATACAGACGGAACCAACGGTCTCCGTCACCACAAGAGATGACAGAGCCTGGCATGAATAAGTCAATCATGCTCCTGGGCCTTACAACAACAATTGAAGACGACAAAAATCCTGATTTGATACCACACGCGAACGGTAAGTAGAAACTGTTTATCCAGTGAGTGAGAGCAGTGCCAAACCCACATTTTTACGGTGAATTTCCAATGTATTCATCGACTCTCATGCAGTAAACCAACGTAATTGATTACGATCTCAATGAGTCTATCATAATCCGTTGATTACGATTGCAGTCATCTGAAAAATTAGAAACAAAATTACTGTATTCACTTGCAATTTGTATTTCAAGCCAACTGGTAATCACCGTTACTCTGTATTTAGCTTCATTAAGAAGGCAAGGCCGCGACTGAGCCCGAGTAATGAAACAAAATGGTAAGTTCTTTCATTAAGGATTAGATTAGATTACATTATTCAAGATAAATTTACATTCCTGGATTTCTTGTTCCATGATGAACTGCGTTGTTAATATTAACTTTTCATGTGAAATTTAACGACATGCAGTCAAATATTTGTTAAGAATAAGTATAATAACTCACTTAAACTGGCCGAGTACTTTCGAATCTATGAGATCCATCATCAGAGGCTCCTAGATCATCATGTCAGTTTTTTGGTTAGAAGTGTTGTGGTTTTTGTAAAATATGATCAAAAAGTTTGTGAGATTTAAAATTTAGTTGTTCATTGAGAATGTTTTGTTTATTGTGTGTGGTGTGTTTGTATATTTCAAATTGTTCCAAGGTGTTGAGTTCGTGTCCTTTAGATTTTATGTGTAGAATGTGTAGGTTGGTATTGATGTCGGTAAAAGTGTGTCCAGTTTGAATGATATGGTCGGCAAAATTCGATTCAGCTTTGGATGTCAGGGCCTGAAAGTGTTCCTTGTAACGTTGTTTGAATGTGCGGCCTGTTTGTCCTATGTAGAATTTGTTACAATCAGAGCAGTTTAGTTTGTAGATCCCTGGGAGATCGTATTTGTTTGTGTTCAGTGTGGTTTTGAGTGTAAGTGCATTTTTTATTTTGTTTTTTGTTCTGAATGAGATGGTGTGGCCGGCTTTTTTGAAGATTTTTGCTAGTCTGTGTGATTGTGGATTAATGTATGTCATTGTGATGTATTTTTTGTCAGTGGTGTTGGTGTTTTGTTTTTTGTTTCTTATTTTATGATTGAGTTTGTCAATTAGGTCGTGTTTGTAGCCGTTTTCTTGTGCTAGGTATTTTATTGTATTTAGTTCAGTTTGGTAATTGTCGGTGGAAAGCGGTGTGTTGTTGAGTCTGTGTAGCATTGACCTGAATGCTGAGTGTTTGTGTTGTGTTGGATGATTGGAGGTGCTGTGTATTAGGGTATCTGTCATTGTTGGTTTTCTGTAGATGTTGAAGCTGTGTTGTTGGTTTGTGTTCTTTGTAATTGAGAGGTCTAGGAAGTTTATTGAATTGTTTTTCTCATATTCAGCTGTGTATTGAATGTTCTTATGTATTTTGTTTATGTATGATCGAAGTTGTTCACATTGTCTTTTGTTTCCTCTGTATAGCAATAGAACATCATCTACGTATCTGTGCCAGTATATTATGTTCTGTGAAAATTTGTTATTGAAGAGTATATGAGTGTTTTCGCAGTGTTGGAGATAGATTTCAGCAAATATGCTTGAGATTGGTGAGCCCATTGGCAGTCCATCAGGTTGTGAGTAGAATTTGTTGTTGAAGGTAAAGTAATTTTGTTGAGTGATGATTTTTAGGATGTCTATTATTTCATTTATATGTTCTGTAGTTGTGTTGTTGTGAATAAGGATGTTCTGTATTATTTCTATTGTTTCATTGACAGGTATGTTGGTGTATAGGTTTGTTATATCGAAAGATGCAAGAGTGGAGTTGCGAGGAATTTGTGTGTCTTTTATTTTTGCGATAAGATCGCTACTGTTTTTTATGTATGTGTTGTTGTTGATATTAATTAGTTTTCTCAGTGTTTGATCTATGTGTTTTGCTAGTTTATAGGCAGGTGCTTCTTGGTAGTTTACAATTGGTCTAATAGGTATGTCGGGTTTGTGAATTTTGGGAAGTGTTTGAAGTGATGGTGCAGAAGGGTGTATTTGTTTCAGTTTTCTTTTTTGTGAATTATTAATTATATGATTTGTCTTGTTGATTATTTGTTTGATTTTTGTTTGGTAAACATTTGTAGGATCGGTGTGTAGTTGTTTAATGTTGTTTTTGTTTATGTAGTCAAGTGTTTTTTTGTTGAGCTCTTCATTGTTTATTATAACTGTAGTGTTGCCTTTGTCTGCTTTGATATAGGTGAGATTGTGAGTTAGAGCTTTGTGTTTCAATTCTTTTATGGTGTGGTTTTCTGAATTTATGGGTGGGTGTGGTTTGAGGAGGTCTAAATTGTGTGAGTCTTTCTGTTTATATAAAAGTTTGATGCTCTCCTTGATGAAGGTAGTTTCTGCTTTATTTTTGGCTATTTGAGCTGGTTTCGATTTGTTGTTGGTTTTGAATTTAGCGTAGTTTGGTGTAATGTTGAGTTTAAGACAGTTTTTATTGAATTGAATGTGTAGATGTTTACTTCTAACCTTAAACACTGTTGATCTGTAGGATAGGATTGTAGCTTGTCTTGCCGAATTAAATTCCTGGATTTTAGACAAGCTACAATCCTATCCTACAGATCAACAGTGTTTAAGGTTAGAAGTAAACATCTACACATTCAATTCAATAAAAACTGTCTTAAACTCAACATTACACCAAACTACGCTAAATTCAAAACCAACAACAAATCGAAACCAGCTCAAATAGCCAAAAATAAAGCAGAAACTACCTTCATCAAGGAGAGCATCAAACTTTTATATAAACAGAAAGACTCACACAATTTAGACCTCCTCAAACTACACCTATCTATCACACAAAAATATGGACACAGTTTCTTCCTTGAGTTAGCAGAAACAACAAACACTTGGGTACAACAAAAACTTAACAAAATTAAACAAATACGTGACAAAAAAATACATAACCTAACACCTCCAAAAACGACAATTCAATCACCTCACATTTTTTACAGTAAAACTGTTAACCTAACAAACGTAGATTTCACAGAAACCGAACTCAACTTATTGAACAAAGGTCTCAAACATAACCTGAACTACAAAAACAACAAATCCACATCAAAAAACATTGTCATTGAAACAGAAACAAGCATCCAACGCACAGACCCACAAATACATGATGAACTTAGAATAGAAACCTACAACACAATAAAAACAAACAACTCACAACCACACCCACCCATAAATTCAGAAAACCACACCATAAAAGAATTGAAACACAAAGCTCTAACTCACAATCTCACCTATATCAAAGCAGACAAAGGCAACACTACAGTTATAATAAACAATGAAGAGCTCAACAAAAAAACACTTGACTACATAAACAAAAACAACATTAAACAACTACACACCGATCCTACAAATGTTTACCAAACAAAAATCAAACAAATAATCAACAAGACAAATCATATAATTAATAATTCACAAAAAAGAAAACTGAAACAAATACACCCTTCTGCACCATCACTTCAAACACTTCCCAAAATTCACAAACCCGACATACCTATTAGACCAATTGTAAACTACCAAGAAGCACCTGCCTATAAACTAGCAAAACACATAGATCAAACACTGAGAAAACTAATTAATATCAACAACAACACATACATAAAAAACAGTAGCGATCTTATCGCAAAAATAAAAGACACACAAATTCCTCGCAACTCCACTCTTGCATCTTTCGATATAACAAACCTATACACCAACATACCTGTCAATGAAACAATAGAAATAATACAGAACATCCTTATTCACAACAACACAACTACAGAACATATAAATGAAATAATAGACATCCTAAAAATCATCACTCAACAAAATTACTTTACCTTCAACAACAAATTCTACTCACAACCTGATGGACTGCCAATGGGCTCACCAATCTCAAGCATATTTGCTGAAATCTATCTCCAACACTGCGAAAACACTCATATACTCTTCAATAACAAATTTTCACAGAACATAATATACTGGCACAGATACGTAGATGATGTTCTATTGCTATACAGAGGAAACAAAAGACAATGTGAACAACTTCGATCATACATAAACAAAATACATAAGAACATTCAATACACAGCTGAATATGAGAAAAACAATTCAATAAACTTCCTAGACCTCTCAATTACAAAGAACACAAACCAACAACACAGCTTCAACATCTACAGAAAACCAACAATGACAGATACCCTAATACACAGCACCTCCAATCATCCAACACAACACAAACACTCAGCATTCAGGTCAATGCTACACAGACTCAACAACACACCGCTTTCCACCGACAATTACCAAACTGAACTAAATACAATAAAATACCTAGCACAAGAAAACGGCTACAAACACGACCTAATTGACAAACTCAATCATAAAATAAGAAACAAAAAACAAAACACCAACACCACTGACAAAAAATACATCACAATGACATACATTAATCCACAATCACACAGACTAGCAAAAATCTTCAAAAAAGCCGGCCACACCATCTCATTCAGAACAAAAAACAAAATAAAAAATGCACTTACACTCAAAACCACACTGAACACAAACAAATACGATCTCCCAGGGATCTACAAACTAAACTGCTCTGATTGTAACAAATTCTACATAGGACAAACAGGCCGCACATTCAAACAACGTTACAAGGAACACTTTCAGGCCCTGACATCCAAAGCTGAATCGAATTTTGCCGACCATATCATTCAAACTGGACACACTTTTACCGACATCAATACCAACCTACACATTCTACACATAAAATCTAAAGGACACGAACTCAACACCTTGGAACAATTTGAAATATACAAACACACCACACACAATAAACAAAACATTCTCAATGAACAACTAAATTTTAAATCTCACAAACTTTTTGATCATATTTTACAAAAACCACAACACTTCTAACCAAAAAACTGACATGATGATCTAGGAGCCTCTGATGATGGATCTCATAGATTCGAAAGTACTCGGCCAGTTTAAGTGAGTTATTATACTTATTCTTAACAAATATTTGACTGCATGTCGTTAAATTTCACATGAAAAGTTAATAAATTTACATTTTTTTAAATGTATGCTTACATACAATATTTTAACATCATTTAGAAAATAGACCTTGTTGATACTATTTACATTTTGTTGGAAATATTAACAGTGATCTAATGGGTAGAGCTAATGAAATGAAATTCATTATTCAATGGGTAGAGCTAATGAATGAAATGAAAGTGATGCATGTACATTAAAAGGCGAAGTTTGGAAAAAAATTCGTCCATTCGAGCAGTTAACCTTGCCCGAATAGAGATAATGTGATGTTTTGAAACAGGAATAGCTGATCAGAATTGGAAAATAACAAATCACCTTGATTACAAACTCAGTATTATTATTTTTACTTAATATGTGAATTTAACGACTTGCAGTCAAATATTCATTAAGAATATTCAGAGGCCTCTGAAAACGGATCTCAAAGATTCGAAAGCGCTCGGCCTACAGAGTAAGTGAATTTTACTTATTCTTAATGAATATTTGACTGCAATTCGTTAAATTCACATACCGGTATTAAGTTAATATTAACAAGGCAGTTCGTCATGGAACAATAAATCCAGGAATTTATTATTATTTGTTACTTTGCAGTACTCCAAAATTAGCCATTGTGAAGCACCCTATATTGTGATTTTAATAGCCTATGAGAAGCCCCATGTGAAACTAATGCACATCAACAAAATAATCTACTCGTAATATTTCTCAGTGAGGGGGGGAAAAATAATCAAACTACGATCAACTTAAATACAAGACTCGAAAAAATATTATTTCAACATTTTCAAATGATGGAGAAGCAGAACCGTTATCAGAACAAGAGCCGAAGTTATTGTTGTTTTTGAAACAGGAATAGCTGATCAGAATTTGAAAATAACAAATCACTGTGATTACAAACTCACTATTATTATTTATTACTTCTCAGTACTCCAATTAGCAGTTGGGAACATAATATCATGAGAACTCACTCATTTCATAATACCTAATTGAAATCATAATACCTGATTCTAACACAGTGTTATATTTTTATGATAATTTGTTCACTAATTTCTATTTTCATCTATTTTAATATTTCAGTACCGTTGAACACGATCTAATTGGCGTTAATCTTCTCCAAACTGACAGGTCAAAGAGCAATGAGCAACTCAATATTGCATTTCCAACCGAGAGCGCAATAGAAGAGAAAACCATAATAATAATTGAAAATGTTGTTTTTGTCAATCACATTTGAACTAACAAAATTGAAATAAGTGTGAATCTAATTCAATTATTATAAAATATTATTACTTAGTAAGCTCATACAACTGATTAATAAGTACTATGTAGATTAAATTTCATTATCCATTCAATTTTATTTCTCTCGGGACGACTGATTATATTTATAATACTAATCAATTATGCTATGGATATCAACTACGAATTCGTTTAAAGCTATTAAATCAATAGAAAATTTCTTTCGATATTTACATTTACTAAAATTACTAAAATGTATTGTAATTACTCAAACACCTCCCATGTTTGATGAACAAAACGCATAGATGTGCACAAAGATGAGTGCTTTCCATTATCAAACAAAAAATTAGTGTAATAAAACATTAAAAACATTACATTAAATTAATGTAATAAAACATTACATTAAATTAATGTAACAAAACACGGTTAGAGCTGTGATTCACAGGGCTGCTGAATTGTTGGAGCAGCCGTATGTAAAATCAATCATAAGCTTGGCTTTTATTGTCGTGTAAACATTTTCTTTAAATATCCAACAATATCTTTCTCTTCATATTTCCTGTAAATCTTCGCCATTTTCTGATGTATTTTAAACCAAGTTATGAAATTATCCAAGATCAAGATTACCAAAGTGTCAAAAGTATTTGCTATTGTATTATTCTTCTAATATTGATATTTTTTCCATTTCAGATTCCGAATGCACACATTCGGAAGTAATAAATGCGTGCCTACTTGGTCAGTCGAAGAGGACGCAATGGGATGTTGCTATCAGTCCTATGGCAGGACTGGAGTCCTATCGGGCCTTAACTGCTCAATTCGTGAGTGACATGCAATCATAGCTTTGACATGTGATAACACTAATTTTGTACCAGGGGCATATTCGACAGGAAGTCCCCGGGTCTGAGCTCCTCCCCCATCATTGACGAGCACTAGATAGAATTCGTTTTGATCCATAATGTTTGTTAAAATGGGTGAATTCACGTGTAGAAAGCTCTAAATGTGGTTTTAAAGAGTTTGTTTCTCAAAATTTTCCCGGGGAAGGGCCCTTTGGCCTAATTTTGTAAGAGACAGAGAGAGTAAATTAGAAGACACCTTTGTATTTTGAGGTATATGTCTACTATAAACGTAGTTAAGTTATAGAGTTCCCGTAAAACAATCAGAGGTCGGCTTTAGTACCTGTCACTGCTTAATTTCTCCTTTTTAATATGCATAGTATAAGAAGTAGAAGAAGGTATAAGAAGTAGATTGAAAATTTATTTTTTAATTTATATTCCTGGTATAAGTAGTACTGTATATTGAAAATTTATTGTTATAATTTTTCAAAAAGATTAATTTCATAAATGATCCAGATTTCAAAAAAAATATTATTTTTGTGAAAAATATATCATTTATAAAATGAAGTTTTTAGTTTTGAAGTTTATAATAAATTTCTTTGGTGGGCCTTGTTGTTGGTGGTCTGGCGGAGTGTAATAAAGAAATAGATAGCTAAACAATATGTTGAGTAGTAGTTTATTATCAATGGGGGGAGATCTGCACGACTAATTCCTCCTTGAGAAATGACTACTCCGTGAAAGTGTTTGAGAGCGAAGACCTCTATGGGGGGGGGGGGGAGGTCTCCAAAACTGCAAAAGTACAGGGTGTTGTACAGTATTGAGTACCTGAGTCGACCCAAAAATAGAAATAATTTATTCACTTCAACTGAATTTCCATCAATCTGTACTGTTGACTCTTTTCGACTTGACAATTAGAAAATCAGTGATTATTCAATCAACAAGCAGCCTTATAAAAAATATTATACATGATGTAACAAATTTTTTCAGTCAGATGACGCTCACATGAGTTTTATGTGTGGGTAATGGGGTGAATTATTATACAAAATATCCAAGGTGTCCAAGATTTGAACTCGTGACCACAGGAGTAGCAACCAGCCAGTCTTATCTGAGACAAGCGCTCCAACTGATTGCGCTACCTATTTGGTTATTCGATGATAATTTTTCGTAACGAGGTCATAACAGAAATATTTAATTTTTTCTAGGGCCTTGAATGCAATGGTCAACACATGGTATGTGACGTCACGCCATGGACCAAAGCCAGCGTTCATGAGCCGTCAAATATGTTGAGTACTGTCAGCGATTCACCTTGCTACATTGCAAAACAGCATGCCGAAACTCAGACGCCCTCCACGCAACGGGAAAGCGCTGTCTAGCACATGTCAAAAGCAGGGCTACACGTGGTGAGTATAGGTTAATCAAGTTTCAAGTTTTGTTACCAACTGAGCCCCGAGTCATTTATTTCTTGTGAGCTTCAGTCTTTCATGCATGCTAAAAAAAATTATTATTCAAAGTGTTTGCTCTGTATCGCATTTGATAAAAATCAAGTTAGCCAAATATACAACTATAATTAGAATAACTGTTACCTGGACCACATTTTTTTCAAATTTTTGTTTGAAGGAAAATCAGCTTTGTTTTGATATTATATTCAATCACTTCCTGTATCAGTTCTGAATAAATGATTCTTTAAAAAAGTTGACTAATCTATGATTTTCAGCGTTATTACAGTCTTAGGAAAAAGTTCAAATTGCTTAAAATTTTCCTGTATTCAGAATTACGTGAAATCTAAAATGTCCATCACTTTTCACTAATTCATCGAATAAGTATGCATTATTTAAGTTTGAGTATCCGTTACTTCAGAAGATAAGTGATTAGTTTTATTATAAATTTTACTGTACAGTGAAGCTCCGATTAACATAAATAAAGGGGGGACAGCCGGTTCGGATAACGAATTTTTCGGTTAACCCATTAACATCTAAAAATAGCCTAAATTACTAAAATGGATGTGTAGAATTTATTGTGAGTTATGTACAGTAGAAACGATTTATTTAGGAACAAAAATTACTGATTCTTTTCATTCAAAAATACAACTTATTTTTTAAAGCCCTTATTATTTATTTACACGATACTGTATAATTTTTTGGGACCGTTCCAGTTGACCCGGATTTCGGTTGACCCGAGTTCGGTTAACCGGAGCTTTACTGTATATACTTATTAAGTCTGGAGAGAACAATACATCCTATGTCCATGATGTTTCCCTGCGTGTTTGTTATTTCAATCTCTTTCAGTAATTAGAAGATTCATTATTAAACAGTCTCTAACCATTTTTGTTCATAAAGAAAAATGAACAATGTTTATGCTTCGTTAATTAAAGTCGCGCATTTGAAATACAGTATTGTAACGAGAAACTCCATATTCTATCTTTTCCCTAATAGCAAACCATGAAAGGACTATGCTTCCCTATCTCTATCTACATCTTTTCACCCTTCGCTCCTTTATACAGTAGCCTAATGCAGTATCCGTTTACTACAATTATTTTTATTCCATGTGATTGATACTTGAAACAAGATTTTCAAGCCAATTTTATCGCTTCATATTTTGGAATTCTCATATTTTCAAATATTTGTCCCGAAATACATTATTTATCACTTTTCTTATTGTAGGTGGGAAAACGAGAGAGACCGAACTGGAGCAAGATTTTGAATTTAAGCTCACGAGTAATAGCTGAGACCGTCATTCAATGCTGAACTTAGTTTGACTGCTGTATTATATTTGTCTGTGACGTGCTAAACCACAACTGAAGATTTAAGTTTCAGTTCATGTAGGAAATGCCAGTTTTATGTATGATTTCCTCACTAGATTTATTCACATGACCTACATAACCTACATTTGTAGCATATCCATAATTTTCAGTGAGTACCTAACGTAAGTGAAGCAATGTTATATCTTCTCCGTTTGTTATCCATGCTTCCCGCCCAAAAATACGACTTCAATCCTTGAAGATTTACAGTTTGGAAATTCCACATTTCTGATCTTGTGATTTCTCCTTACTGCAGTAAGTTAAATCTTGGAGTTATAATTGGAAGACTTAGTTTTGAAGCATCCACATATTTGAGATCTTGCGATCTCTCCGTAACTGTAATACTCGTAGTAGCGTATATCTTGGAGTCGTAATTGGAATATATTCGTTTTGGGCGTCTTCCAAGTAGAAGACAAGACATTCACACTGATTGCTATGATAAATTAATCTATATAATTTTTATGATATTGTAAAAGTGATGTGCCTTATATACATGTGAGACTAGAACTAACATAAAATATATGAAAACGAAGAGATATTCACATTTGCATTGTTGTGCAAAAAGCTCGAAATAAAAATTTTTTAAGAATAAACTGAATGTTTCTCACACTATAGAAATTTTCGTGGATTTGTGATAATAGTTCATTAGTTGAGCATAGATGAGACATGTACTATGTTGGGGTGATTGCTATGATATTTGTAAGCTTTAACTGATATTTGTTAGCATTAAGCTGAATGAATCAGTTCAAGATCGATAACAGAGCTGGTGAGTGAAAGTTGAGATTAAAAGGTATAATTTCTACTTGAAATATCATAATAAGAATGAAATGTATGTAAATTTCTGTAAATTGATCATTTGTATATGTTGTAAATACATATTGATGATAATCGAGATTCCAAAACGAATGTTTAATAAATAAAGCATTTTCGCATTTATTTCTACCCGCCTTGGAAAGTCTCTTAAATCATTATTTATAATGTTGAAATATGAATTGATTTTCACAGGCAGAATGAAAAACTAAGTTATTTTTCTACAAATCTTGATCACAGATCTGGACTAATCAGTCTCAGTGAAGAGAGAGCTCGCTGAAATATTTTTAAAGCGTTAGAAGTATTCTTAAGCATTATATGTTTGCATGAAGGTACTTCTCTTATTTAACTATAAAATCCACTGCGCTAAGTAATTTTAAATCAGCCCGTATTTGAAGATGAAAGCTCTTCTACTAATTACTAACTCGCTAACTAGTGTCAACGCACCTTATCAACCAACGGAGAGAGTTAAATGCATTAGTAGGCATGTCCAAACAATCAATTAGGACTATAGCGAGTGGACCAGCATTGAAGCAATCGCAATGCTACGAGTAGATCGACAACGTTATTTAATTGATTGAATAGGCTTTGCAGAGCGTTGACAAGCATGTTATGTGTGTGAAGTCAAAGTACGACTTGAGATTTGGGTCGATTTCTCTTTAAGTTCTCTTTAATATCTATCTATCTATCTATCTAAGTTCAAAGGGAGAATTTATCTGATTTCGTAATTGAATGGCTTGAAAAATAATGACTATTTATAGTCCAGTCAAAGTAGCGTAAATTTCGGATGAGAAAGGAGAAAATTTCAGCACGGCTGAAAATTGTAATAAGAAAAACATGCTGAATAACACACTATGAGTCCCCAAGAATTTTGAAAAATCTGTTAAACTATCCGACATCATTTTGAATTTTGAGACCAAACTAAAATATTACTCTTGCAATTTTTCAAGAAATGTCATTTTAAAGGATTTAATACCATCTGCACAACTAAACCTTAAATAGGTCTCAGGTTAGAATTTTTCGAAATTTTGGAGAATTTTCTGGAGAATATACAATTTTTAATTTTGGATAATTAAAACAGCTCTCAAATGAAACTATGGGGGTTTTTGGGGTTGCATTGAAGTTTTTGAATAACAGCAACTCAAAAACTACTGGAGATAAAAAAATTAAATTGGTTTCGAATTTCAAAGAACTTTATTTTCCCTAGAGGAATTCGGAATTTAATATTCAGGTCTTGACATAAGTGAGCTACAGCTGTTTTAATTATCCAAAATTCCAAATTATTAATTTTTTAGAACATTCTCCATTTTCCAAAATTTCGTAAAATTCCAACTTTGGACCCATTTAAAGTTTATATGATTTCTTAAGGTTTAGAATAATTTCGAACTGTTTTCCAGTTCTTCCAATATGGCAGCCGAAGCAAAGAAATTAGCGTATTTTGTTGGTCATGTATCTCAATTTTCTACTGGTTGGGGCTTTTTTACTTTTTGACTGAACTAATTTTTAATTTATAGACTGTTACTAAATGTCATTCCCGACTCAGCCATTTCTCAATTAAGAATGAGTAGTGCCTCAGGCCTAATTGAGCAGATTTATACGAGAAGACAGGTATAGCATTTATTATTGATTCCAGCTATTGCAACCAAGAGTACAGGCCTACTAAAATTTGACACCTATTTATGAGAAATAAGATAAGGTTTATTTGACTAATTTTAAGCATTGAATCTGGACTCAATATTTAATTTGAGCAAATAATCTGAGCTCTGAAGTTTCAAAACTAGGAATGTAATTCAAGATCGATCTTAGAGATTTCACAGTACAGACAATTTTGTGTCAAATAAACAAAAGAGCAAGAAATGCATTGGCCCTGAAAACTGACATAATTTTATTCACATTTTTCAAACTACTTTCGAAACTATTCCTTGAAAAATCCATATTTTAATTCTTTTGTAGAAATCATTTAGAAATTAATTTCATGTGAAATTCCGAATTCACAAATTTTATTATCTCTGATAATGATGATGTTATAATAAAATACTGTAGATTCCCCAGAAGCATCGTATCACTTCGTAACGAATGAGTCCTATGATACTTGAAAAAGCATAAGGTTGAAAAGATGATGCCTTAAAGAAAATTCGTCACAACATCTGAATTGATCAAATTTGTAAGAAGCTTGAGCAGGGATGATTTAGATGAGAGTCTCACAACTCTATAAAAAAGTATGTTAATTCGTGTTGACTAGATGTCTTAAGCTATTAATGCAAGATAATTGCACGTAATAAACATTTTTATCTTTTACATGCAAACGTTATTAATGTTTCAAAATCTTTCTAAATTACTTGAAAGTTCCTGGATTTCTTGTTCCATGACGAACTGCGTTGTTAATATTAACTTTTCAAGTGAATTCAACGACTTGCAGTCAAATTTTTATTAAGAATAAGTAGTATTTTACTTACTCTGTAGGCCTTCTTAATAAAAATTTGACTGCAAGTCGTTGAAGTCACTTAAAAAGTTAATACTTGAAAGTATACTAAGTTGAACCAATCTTAATACAGTACTTTCCGTATTTAAAAAATTATACTCGTCATTAAAATCAATCATTTTTAATCTATGCATGAGATATAAATAAGATATAGATCAATGTTTAATCAGATGAATAGCCCTCTGTATTTATTTAATTAGGGCTCAGGCTACGGACTTTATTTCATTGGAATTAATATCACATGGAAATGTAACAAATTCTGCTACCATATTTTCATCAAAACAGAAAATGTTATATACAATATGAAGTTAGTTGAAAAAAAAGAAGAAAATAAATTAAGTAGGAGAAAAATTAAATAATGTATAACAAATAACAATTTTCCGGTAGCAAACTATTGTGACAAATTAAGTTATTTTATTCCTTCACTTGTTGGCTAAGCTTTTCTACCCGCGTTGCTACTCATCCATATTTCACTTAATACTCTCTCTCTCTCTCTCTCACACACTCTCTCTCACCTCAACTTCGCTCTCCTAGGAAAATAAAGGTTGCAATTCAATTTAATTCTCTCACACTCTCTCTCCCTCCCTCTTACTCACACTCTCTCCTCTCTTACTCTCATTTATCGATCTTGTTTAATTGGTCGGTTGGTTTGTGACGTAACAATCACGGGACAATCTTTGGGTAATTGTGATAGAACGGGATGACAGTTTTGTGTTGTAGGACGCAGTTAATTTCTAAATTAGCTCTACTCTCTGAAAAATAGATATTTTAAATGGAGTGTTGTGAAGTTCAATAATTATCATACTAATGATATTGTCTACTATCGTGCTACTAAGAACAAACTGTTGTTCCCCTATTGAGGGTTCCTGGTTCTAGCCCTAATCCTGGCTTTGGTTCAAATGAAAATTCTCTTCATGGTTCTCGCTCTGGTTTTGATTCTGTACTGGTTGTGGCTCCCAATTACGATTCTACTACTTCGCAATTTGTTTGCAACTCCTCATGAGAAGACTGCGATGTGAAACATTTCATTTATGTGTGTGCGAAATACAAATCAAGAAAATTATTGAGTTATTGAAATGGATACAAACAACAAAAAAATGTCTGCTAATTCAGTCAAAGGCCAACAAAAGATTATTTATACATACGGTACTCTTCAACGTTCATAATTTGAATTATGAATCATTACAAGTTATTGTTGACTCATGTTTTTTTAATTTATTTTATGTATTTATGCTTTAAATGAATGGATGATTCAAGTAGATATTTCTTCCTGGATTTCTTGTTCCATGACGAACTGCGTTGTTAATATTAACTTTTCAAGTGAATTCAACGACTTGCAGTCAAATTTTTATTAAAATAAGTAGTAATCCACTTACTCTGTAGGCCGAACAAGAGTAAGTGAAATATTACTTATTTTAATAAAAATTTGACTGCAAGTCGTTGAATTCACTTGAAAAGTTAATAGATATTTCTGTTATTGAACCAGCCAGGATATTTTCAGTTTTCAATCACAAAATATTCGCGAAGCCTGACTTCTAAAAAGTGGTTCTGCAAAAAAAAAGTATTTTTGGAAAAAAAATTCCAAAGGCTTCGCCTTGCAGTTATTATAACTATTATATTAACCATAGCAAATGAGAGAGTACAGTACAAACCTACGAAATATTTATATTCTATTTTTTTACTAATTTGGATTATTGCATAAATTTGTATTTGTACCTCTGAGTTGCTGTTCAACGTTCAAATTTTCAATAAAGTTCAAAGTTTATTTCTAGGGATGAAGCCTTTTAAGAAACGATTTTGAACAAAAAATTAGAATAAGCTTTTGAGACTTCAATCCCGAGAGATGCAGCCCATTTCAATATTTTTATGACTAGATAATCTGAGTTATAGAATTCACAAAGAAAAAAGAGTCAATCTGCAATAGAAAAACACAAAAAATATTAGACAATCAATTTTTATACTAAAGAAAATGGTAGAGAAAGTAGAACAGATAGGGATAAATAACAGGGTACCATAACAGGTAAAGTTAATGATGGGGTGAGTCAGTTTCCAAGTTACTAACTTTCAATGAGATTATCAGTTGGAAGTTAGTCAGCTTAGTTCCTCAACACCCAACTCTCAATAGAACGTACAGGTAATTGTTTTGATGGTACTAACAAGTGGAGAGGAGTGATGATGAGAAGTTGAGTTCAGGAGATATTTTATCTTCGATGAAATTTCGGCTGTCAACACTGTTCCAAACTGTTTTATCACTTTGCAGCATTTCAAATCATCGGTCCAGTTTATTCGGCAAATTGAAATAATATTGTTTGACTTCGGGATGAGGCTTAGATGGATGATGTCTGTCTTCAATGTTAGTCGAATTCTCTCAACATAGCTGGACTTATTTGGTTTACTAAGCAAAGCGTAGGCTATACGATGTTAGGATTGAGTCTCAACTAGGCATTATTATTTGCTTGGAGTTTCAACTTACCATCTAGGTTGAGCATTGCTTCGACCTGTGAACAGCTCTATCTATATAAAAGGGAGAGAGAGCACGTGAGTGAGAGAGATTGACGGAGTGAGTGAGGCGCTTTCAATGGATGCAGTCATTAACGAGCAGGGTGGACCAATTAAGGGGGCGACCGTCGATACTGGTCTCAGTAATTTTAGCACAATGTAGGATGAATGATGTGAGCTTACCTCAGGTTTCCTATCTCCCGAACCTTTCCTGCCTCTGTATAGGGATGCATGCTTTGTAAGATGCCAAACCAGAATGTGAATGAAGAATGAGCTTTGCGATGTTTGCCCAAGCCAACCAACATTAATGACTCCATTTTCTACAGAGAGCTAAGCTATGATAATGCTCACAAGATGTGTTATTCATGTGCACTATACATGTTATTATATTTGCATAAATATATTCTCAAATGGAGTAGTTACATGAATATTCTCTTGTTAATCCAAATTCTTATTGTTTTATATTATACATCATCAACAATGCAAATCATATAAATGATCCTTGCAACAACTAGAACTAGCAACATTTTGGGATCTGATTTGAGGAATCTAATTAATAATGGCATTATATAAACACTGAAAAGAAGGCGCATATCAAACAGAAGAAGGCTCGACCAAAATGGACAGAAGAAAGAAGATGAGTGAAAAAATGAAAGCAGCCTGGAAATTCCGCAAGAAAAACCAACGTGCTTAACCTGATCCCAAAGGGTCCTAGACGTGGATAATAATAATAATAATCACTGAAAAACTAATGATAGATTTATCCATGAAGATATTGATCCAGGAAGAACTGCACAAAAACCTACTTCAGAGAGTCTGATTGATTTTTATGGTTTTAATGGAACTTTTTTCACCCGCCTGAGGCCTGTTGCATAAGAATTTAAAAATGAAATTATAATCTCAATGTAAGATTACACTAGCCTATGTAAGTTATGAATATCTTTGTAAGCTCCCATAAGATTTTGCAAACAGTTCAGATTCAAGGTTCAGTCAATTGTGGCGCTTGTCTCTGATCAGATAAGACTCCTGATATACTTTATGCTGAACTTCATAGAAAGATCGCTAGTAATGAGTTGGAAAATATACTTTTGTTGATAATTGCCTTTCATTAGTTTGCTACTCAAAATAAACCTTGCCTCAACACTGATAAATTTCTCTTGAATAATAAATCAGAGAAGTGTTAACGAGAGTTGAATAGAATCCTCAAACAATGACCAGGCTTTTGTTTGAAATGGTCTCTCGAAAAGCCTTAAAAATTAGCTCGGCGTAAAGGAAAGAACACTCAACTGCATTTGAAGACCGGAACCGCCTTTACTCATCCACTTTATATTTTTCTAATACGATTTTCCAAACACACCTTTTGTTGCAGCAAGAAGCCTTTGTCTCCGTTGACAAGAGTGCTTTCCTTTATGGTACCTTACCTGGCCGTTCGCTTTTTGTTCCCAGTCTCATAATCAATTCTTCAAGATTTGATCTTGTTAGAGTTTTAGCCAAGTGCTTTGCATCATTTAAATCAAGGATCTCAATGGATCGTCATCAATATTAGATGAGTGAGATGACGATGTCAGCTTATCGTAAACATCAAAGGCTTTCTCTCTACCTCACGACATCATTTTGATGGCAGACTAAACTCATTTAATTCAGTTGAAGTGGAGATTTCCAGAATGAATGAGATCGATGATTCATAATGATACCAAAGATGATGGTGCATTTTCCCAATCCTATGTAATAAGCTTTCGAGTTTTTCTGATATGTGAGCATGCTTGTATGATACCATAACATAAACAAACCTACCTCTCTTTGTTTTCTGTGATGATACTCATCATCGATAGACAGCCTATGAGATTTCTCATCATTTCTATCATTTACATCTCCCCATTTGTAACCTTTACATCGTTAATTATTCAAGAATCAATTTTATCGCCGAAACCTGAAAAAATTAATTTTCCTGATTACGTCAGAATGCTACTTACTATTGGTAGATCTACTTTCTATGTGAGTAATAGTCATGAAAATGAGAAAATTCTTTAAAAGACGGAGTTTAAACTGTAGAGTCATTTAGGCCACTCATCATACTCATTTGGAACTCATCCGAGAATGAATATTTACATTAAATTGATCATAGACTATAGCTTGAAAAATTAGAAGATAAATTTATTTATTTATCGAATAACCCATCTAAAGGTAGAATTTCGCTCAGACTGCAAACTAAAATAAATTTTAGTTTATGATAAGCATAATTTATTATGTATTTAGCAAACATAAAGCATTGCTTGAGTAAGATGCGGGTTTTATATTCTACTATTCTACATCTGAGTGAGCACTTGGACACAAAGTGTAGCCTTCAGGCCAAGTATGGTGTTTTTTAAAGTGGGTTGATTTACACTCAAGATAGAATCAAAATGAATACATGAAATCAACCTGCATTCAAAATACAATAATGAGCAAAGCAATATTTTTTGTTACAAAAATCCATGGGATTTTGAAATTCCTATTGAAATATGAGATTTTATGAAGATAAAGACAATGAGGCTCAAGCGTTTTATAGGGCCTCATAAATGTTTTACAAAATTTACAAAAAGCCATTCTCAAAGTTAGTGAAAAGAACCGATTTTTGTCATTCTTCAACATATGTCCAGTTTCGGGGAAAAGTTTTTTTTAAATTTGAAGTAACTATACTGAAGTCTTGAGCGTTGTGGAAAGAACAAAATTTTCATTTCTAGTTACAGTGACTTATGTTATCCACAATTATTGTGATTAAAATTACAGTTTGGGAACTGAGAATAAATTACTCATATCCATCAAACACAAGGTGAACAGAATATCCCGTAGTGGTGACCTGGAAACAACATAAAGGTAGAATGATCGAGTGGAATTTGAGAATTTCCAGGTAGAGTAAAGGCTCAGCTATATACACTATGACAATATAATACAATAGCTATATATACTACGAGATAGATCGGTAGTGTCCCTTTTGGGCGTCATGGGAGCCTCGGACTTGAAGTACCTATCTGTCCCTTGTGTACCTTGCAGAGCACAAAAAAGGACTTGCAATATGCATGAAAATATATGCGCATTCCACCTTCAACTATACTAGCCCAGACTGAGACCTGCCCAATTGTTTGCTAGCATTTATCCACAACAAAACCTGTCCGCCTTTTTTATATTTCAATCCGCAGTATGTAAAGTTGGAAAGAAAAGGTTTCGAATTTGTTAAATTGAAAATCATGATCAAAATGTTTTTCAAGTATTTTTACAATTGAAGTACCATAAAATGTACCACTGCTATGATTATTTGCTAAGAATGAGCGCTTTATACATTCAGTTAATTAATGTAGTTTTCATCTCATTTATCTGCATAAACTTTAATTACACTCCTGGATTTCTCGTTCCATAACGATCTGCGTTGTTAATATTAACTTTTTCTGGTAAATTCAACGACTTGCAGTCATGTTAATTGAGAATAGGCCTACTGTAATACTGTAGATGATATTTCACCGTTGAAGATGAGCTTCCATGACTCGAAAACGTTTGGCCTGAAGTGAGTAAAATATAATTTATTCTCAATTCAAAATTGACTGCAAGTCAACTTTACCATAAAAAGTTAATATTCAATTATTATACATTGCTGTTTATTTTTGTAGCTGATTCATACAGAGTATTGATATAGTAAAATGTGTGCGTGAGTGTAATACTGATAAAAATTGAAATTTGTTGCGCTCCTACTTACAGACAAAAAGACTTGTTCTTTTTTGTAAGTAGAAATTTTGTTTTGCATTATAATAATAGGAAGCTTTATATATATATATATATATATATATATATATATATATATATATTTATAGTTTGTATCCTTTCTTTTGAGAAGGAAGCTGTAACAAGTGATGTATTTTTTTTTTCTTTTTGACATGCAAAATAAAAATGATTTTAATTTGTACAATAGAGTACAATCTACTGAAGCATTGCAAAGTAGCTTATAGTAAACTTCTGCTGAAATATAATATTTTGCATATGCTACTAGTTCATACTGTTCTTAGGACTGGGATGCGATCTTTCTTATATTTTATAGTATTTTTTAATGATTTTAATTTTACTTGCAGAGTCATTCATACTTTTTTGGTTCCATTATATTATATATACCTACTTATTACTACTGATCACTTTCACGGATTTATCTTTGTAAGTTTCTTTTGGTAATGAACAACTGTATCTCAACTCTATATTATATCTTATATCTATATTATAACTGTATATTATATCCATCTAACTAAAGTTAGTTGGATAGTAATTTTTCAATCAGTATTTATTTATTGGAAAATTACAATCTGCGAGGGCGCTAGGGAGACCCCATTATTGCCCTCATAACACAAAAGAATTATCCAGTTAAAAAAAATATAATAAAATTAAAAGTAAACAGATGAAATAGATTAATGATAAACAAAAAAGATAGTTACATTGATAGATAAATAACTATGTAGATCAATTAAATAACTGTAATAGAATTAATAATAAAAAGATACAGGTAGACTATAAATAAAGTTTAATTAAGATCTGAAATAAAATACAAGAATAAGAACAAAAGATCCTCATACAGGTCCCAGAAACACACATCAAACAACCATCAATTCAGCCAATCAAATAACTATCATTCTTATGTAGATAATACAAAAGACAAAATATGCCTTATATGAAACAAAGGCAAAACAGAAGATAAGCGAAAATGGGAACGACTCATCAGCAAACAAATAATTATCCCAGATCCCTTCTGAAAGCACTATATGTTCCAAATAAATCCACTTTATTGTTCACCCTATTGTAAAGTCTCAGTGATCTGAAAAGAGGTGAATTGTAACCGCAGACCGTTCTACTTTTAGGAATATCAAAAGTAAGACAAATTCTAAATTAAATGCGGGAATATGGAAATTAATTGATGAAAGAAGAAATAGAGAAAACAATCTCCCTCTCAACAGCCTATAAATAAAGATCAATGAGTCTCTCTCACGTCTCACCCTCAATGAATCCATGTGGAACGTCTGCCTTAAACGATCAGTTGGAAAACCAGAAGAACAAGACCTTTGAAAATGTATTGAATTTGTTTGGTTACAATTCATTGATGATGAATAATCGCTAGCATTGGACTTCCCTGTACAGTATGTACAGTATACATGGAGTTATGACGTGTACATAAACCTACATAGTCAGAATAAATTATGAAGATCGTGTATCAACTAATCTGAAATAGGAATTTAACGGAGTAATTCACATTGTGAATGTGATTATAAAACTTTTCATTAATAACGTAATTATATTGCACCAATTAGTACGCTTGTAAATTGAAAGACAATTGCGAATCATTTTTCAATAAGTTTTCTAGGATATGTCAGCCGTGAGACTGCAGCCTTGAGGTCTTGGCACCTCAATCTGTCTTTTTCCAAGCCTTTTCTTACTGACGTGAGTTACTCCATTCATCATTTGTGAAACATCGCCGCGAGGAAACACTCATACGAGTGTGTTATCTTCTTCCACTCTCAGCTTCTCAAGTGCTCCACCCCAGCATACACGATGATTATTTATCATCTTTTCTTGGATTTTTTTAGTTACTAGTACTATGAGCACTACTTACCTCATCGGTAGCCCCTAATCCCTTAGTGCAACTTTCTAAAAACTATCGTTGCTAAGTGAATAAACGAGTAGAAGCTCGTAGCAAACTCTCAGATGATTAGAATATTATTCAAAACACCCAGCGTTTAATTTGTCATATTTTCATTGATTTCATTAATTTGTCATTTTTTCATATAGAGTTCACGTATGCCTTCAGAGCTATGTGCTCTCAGGTTATCTCAGGCATGAGCCGGAATCTTCTTCAGAATAAGCTAAGAAAAAGTGAGTTGAAAATGGCGAGTTTTATGAATCCTTTTCAATGAATTAATGGAATATCATTATTTCAAACAAAAAAGTATTTTTCATGCATTCAAGGAGTAAATATTTTCTCAATTAACCTTTGATAAATTTCATCTATCCAAAAATGTTTTCAATTAATATTTCTCAATAAATATGACAGAATGAGATAAGAATAGCGGGTATAAAAATGTCGTTAGAAATGAATGCTTTTCAATGAATTGAAGAAGCACTTTTCAAGCCGAGTATCATTTTTTTAAATAGCCCACAATAATTAGGCTTTTAGTCAGATTTTCATGACAATAGAAAAACAGCATGTGCACTCCAAGCAGATTCAAAATTCGTGCAACAAAATTATTATTTCTGAACCCTTTTGAATATTGCTTTATAAGAATTGTGAAAACAACTGTAATCCATTTCATTTACAAGAGACAAAAAAAGGAAAAGATCTAGTATTTATTCTCCTTCATCTGATAAAATATATTATAACATTATTCTATAATTTCAGAAGAAAAAAACAGGTGATGAAACAACTTAGAAATCTCATGCAATGAGTGTGAATGACGTTAATTTCTAGGTTGAACATCAATTACAGAAAAATTGATGTTTTACTACACCATTATTATTCTACTCTACTTCTGCTTGAAACTCTCAACAATGAAGTTTTTTTCTTTTTACTTTTGAAAGCCACCTATTTTTGTTACCTATATTCGGACACTGTGAAAGCAATGTTAGCTTCTCTCTATTCGCTCAAGAACAGCTTCTTAATTTAGAAATTTCGAACAGAGAAAAGTTACTGCTACTCTTTTAAAATAAAATAGTTAAGCAAGTTTGTACAGAAGAGACTACTTCTAGCAAAGTTTTATTGTGCATCTCTCAAACAGATACTTGTTGAAGTCAGCTTCTTACTTCTTAATAGTAATTTTCTTGGTGAAAGGTTTCTGTCGGAATAAGATAATGCAATTTAACAGACAAGGAAGCACTTCTACGTAGAGTAAGATAAAGAAGGAGCAAGATTTTAATAGGTAAGACTACTTCTACCTTCAACTTCTTCCTCAAAGGTTCGGAGCTTGGTGCTCCGATGAGAAGTTGTATCCTTTAAAATAATAGCTATCGATATGAGAAAAAAATATTGAGCACAAATCTAGAAGCAAAATCCTCACTCAACTCTGGAATGAAATGCTAACTGAAATGCTCAGGATAATGAGAAACTTTTCAACTTTGAAAGTTTTTCAGTTGAAAACTTACAATACTAATAAATGAATCATAAAATATAGGGAATGCATCAGACCATATTCTTAATGAGAATGTTTCTTTTTCATATTTCTAATAACCAGCTAGTGTTAGTTTTACTTGTATTTGGTAGATTCCAGTACAATTCTTGTAGTTGGAGCAAATTTTTATGGGAGTTTGTGCTTGCACCTTGTAGATTGTTTTGAGAGATCACTCTCAATGTCAATTAATCTTCTTCGAAAATAGGGCAGAGGTGAAATTATAATCTCAAATTACTTGGAAATTTTCAAAGTTGATTTCATATCTAATGGTATTACATGAAATCATAAATATCATTCTATATCCTTCTTATAAGACATTAATAGACATCCAATGAACATGTATTCAAGATACCCTATGGCTTATGTTATATGCAAGTTATATGTTAATACTATATCACATACTGTGTAGAGAATGCCCCACATAAAGTGTAAACCCCGTTAACCCAAGGTTCTACATTAAATTTCCAACAAGAATGACGGTGAACGTTAACTTTATCGAGCATCGTTTTTGAGAAAATCGAAAACAATTAACAAGGTTTTCAAAATATGCCTACTCTCTGTTAATAATTATTGCTGAATAACTCAGAAACTAATTCTTAGATTAGAATTCTGAAGCTATTTTTGAAAAAATAAGAAAATTTTACGAAAGAACAATATAGATAAGTTCAAAAACAAGTGCATTTCTTTGTGATATAAGGTAAAAAAGTGTGATCAATCGTGATTTATTGAGGAAAAAGGGGGGTTTTTGGTCAGTTTCATTCTTCTAGTGAAGATATACTCATGAACGGATTATGTTATTGCATTGAGATTTGTGATAGTTACCCCAATTCATGACACTCATAATGCATAAGAGTGTATTGTTACGGGTTCTATGTCTAAAATAACGCTGGCAACACTTAAATTTATTACTCTCACTTTATTTACACAAATAATCTCAACACTCACTAATCAGTAATGTCTTACAGAAAAATAAGCAATTGGAAACAGATAAATCAATACTGTTCAACTAATAAAGAGATTTTAATAAACTGTACAAAAATCAATCACTAAAAGTTAAAAGGCCGATCTAATTTTAAATAATAACTGTACAATAAACTCTCCAATAATATTCAAAAAGAAACGTCGAAAAAGAACAATCAACTTACGTAGCACTAGTCCGTAAAACAATAAAAACTATTTAGTAGCTCACTCACTGGTATGAATTAAACAGGAAAAAGAATTATCACTATAGGCACAGAGAAAGAACTATCACTATATAGTCATAATATATAGAACTGTCACAACTTGTTTATTACGACGAATTTTAAACAAGACTGAACTAATTCACAAAAGTCTTCCTCTATTTATATAAATTTTCATAATTGAGATATCTCTCGAATTTTCTGTCAACTTCTACTGATTTCTAAAATAAACAATGAAAGACCTTCACGCCTTCCACACTATTGGATAAGACTCCATTAATTTCTAATCAAAAAACTAGAGCATTCTACAAAGTGCCAAGTAAACACCATAAAAGTGTCAAAAGAAGAGTAATTAATTGCTTAGAAGTAAACATTTGCACAGCAGACAACACCGAGAACGACCTCTTTCTCTCAATTTTCATTCTCATATTCGCTACACTACCCCCACCTTAAGAGATTGTTCTGTCCCAGAACAAAAGCACTTATTTTAGTTTGGATCTGGTCTGGCTGGCTCCTCATTAGTCTTCCAAGGGTTGTAGATGCAGATGGTAATCTGGACACCAGTGGATTTGAACACCTCCTCCAGCATTGGCTTCACAATTGTCCAATCCAGTCCATCATATCCACTGCCAATCTGTGGTATGCCAAGTTTCCTTACTCCTAGTTGCTGCATTCTGTCCCTCAGCTGAACCAAGCAAGTCCACAATGTGTCATATGATGCCTTCATCTCAGGCTGTCTCTTAGTCACCAGGTAGAAGAGACGTTGACCATGCCGCTGTAGATGAAGAACATTTCCTTCCTTGGGTACTTGTTGTTCCAGGTCTCCAAGACCACCAAACTTCTTCCTGAAGACTGTAGCAATGCCTCGAGATTCCACTAAGTTGCTGGTGACACAGTGCGCCAGTGCATACTCCTTGGGCAGGGTGAACAGATCCCTTTCACTTGTCTGGATCATTTTCCCAACTGTTGTTGAACTGCAATCATCAGTAGACTTCTCTGGGGATATAGTACGCTGAACCTGAGCGGCTTGTTCTTCCTCAGCACCATTTGCTACCATTGAATGGAGTCAAATGATTAAAATGTACTATTCTTGGCTTCCCTCTTGGAGGTTTTCTTATATTTTTTCTTGGAAATTTGATTTAGGACCTTGTGCTAACGGTATTTCATGTGGGACACTGTGTATGTGTAATTAATCTATGGAATTCATGTTAAATTTGTTATTTAAATTACAGAATTTAAAAGAATATGTATTATTACACAAACATATTAAGACAATACAATGTAATTAGTATTTTTTACTTAATTTTGTTGTTATTATATCAGCTTAATGCACTGATCATCTTTTCAAACTGCCTTGAAACCAAAAGAAATAGTACAATTAATTATTATCATAACTTAATAATAAAAGTACCTACACTGTGCTTTATCCTGATTTTATACTTCTATTGAAACATATTTAGTAATAATATGATAATTTTGTGCCCAGCTTTAGTATACAACGATTCATCGGTGATTATTCGAGCATCGGCCCCAAATTGTAAAAGTGATAAGTTTGATTAATAGCCGGTCTCTGGATGGCTTCCAAAAGAATGGAATGGATGCTCTCTTATACTTTCTCTTTCTTACTGGAACGATTCCGTCCGAACAGGCACTTTGCAAAGACTCTCCGAGAGGAAATTCTTCACTTCCTCTCAGTCCTTCTTTAAAATACAATTCCCTTTATCTCCGCGCTGCTTTGTAAGTTGTACTTCTTGGATGACAATAAAGTTGGACTAATATTTCAACATGGCCGTAGCACAAGATAGCAATAGAAAGTATAATGTCTCTCATTCGTATGTCACACAGTTAGGTGGCTCTACTATAGAATATCACAACTTGTTCAGCAAAGTGTTCATGGAAAGAAAAAATGTTTCAAATATTCTAGTTAGTATCCACTTCCAAATAATGATTCAATGGAGGAAACATCAATTTTGAATAGAGAAAGGTCTTAGAAGTCAATAAAATTGAAAAAAAACAAAGACTTTAATTTGCTCACTACCACAAACAAATCATAATTTCTCTGATAAACTTTGATCACATAATATTTCTGATAACTTTTGATACTCCATAAAACTTTATAGTGTAATGAAGGCTTACATTTTATACCTCAAATTATATTATATTTATACCTCAAAACGAGAATCCATCAGTAATAATTATGACACATGCAATCTATACATTTCATCATCAATGTTGGAAAATATTTTATAAGTGGAGGGACAGAAATTTCAATATTAAAACATCGCTCGCTTTGATTTGTAATCAAACATGAACTTGTCCACTCATTTTATAATGAGCTGGTAGTGAATTATTCCAATGAATTTGGTTGTTCCAAACTGTATTTTCATCTGGTGATATCATTTTGAAATTACACCATAATTTCACGTTTTGAGGTACAGCGTTGAATAATTCATAGGCATCAGTGATATCAGCCGTATCAGTCACGGAATCCCATACTTCTAAATTGTACATCAATGTTCTGCGCATTAATATACTGTGTGAATATGATATTCTGTTTCTCTCTTTTAGTATTCAAATGAAATAGCCTAACTAAATTCTGTTTGTATACAACGACCAAAAGTTTCCATAGTGTGACACATTTTTTAATGTTGTTTTTGAGAGTTTTGATAATGGAAATGTGCGTCAAAATCCTTTTTTTTAGGTGAACATTATTTTTTTTAATATGACAGAACAGAACCGTTGAGTATTGGCCGAAGTCCGACGTAACATAGGACATTGCATTTTTGTATGTTCGCTACCATCGGACTCCCCATTGTAATATCATTCTATTTTGGACATAATTTTTTAGTACAATGAGTTCAAGCTTGAGCTAAATTTCAAGTTCAAAAAATAATTGATTACTCTTTGGTGTATTGAGAATTCTCTTTCAGTATGCATGTTATCAGTGCATTGGTCGAGTAACGCTACCAGCGAACACATGAGACCAATGGTCCTTGGTCTTATGTGTTCGTTGAACACTATACGCATCGGCACACCAAATGAAGAAGGCCAGATCAGGCTATCTCACCCGACGCGCCGAAAATAACCTCTCATGGCCCACCTGACACACACACACCAGGATATTTCAAACAAAAAGAAATATTTAGTTAAGGAAATGCTCCATATAATGAAGAATAAATCGCTGTGAAATTTTTAACAATAATAAATGTTGGGAAAAATTAAGTATTGGAAAATCTATAGGTTCTTCTTTGCAGATTCGGAGAATTTCAAAATACAGTAATTATTCAAATTGAAAATTATATCTTGAATTATTATTGATTTCTTAGATGTGGATACAAAAATCGATCGATGATTCTATCATTTCATTCGTGAATTTTGATTCCTGACAAGGCTAGGGTTACATGCTATGTTCAAAAAATAACTAACTGGGACTTTTCCTCGTATGTTCCCTATGCTTCAGTGAGAGCTTGCCATGAACGGCTTGGCCTGGTCTCGGTATTTTTTATTCAACAGGGACCTCTCTGAAATCTCGTGCGGTGTGGAACCTCGATAACGACGAATAGATGACGAATAACAAATAAATGAGGATACTTAAGGTGATAATTTATTGAAAGTGTCGTCGACGACATAATGGGAGTCAGTCAATTATTTATCTGCTCTCTAGTGCACCAGCACGTTGTGTTGCCGGACAGGGTTCAGTCCAAACACATGATACACAGTGAATAATATAGGCTACTAATTAACATCCACCAACATAACAGCGATCACAAAAATTGCAATAATAAAATATAATAACACTATAAAGTTTCTCGAACAAATTCAATAATAATACTGTAATAATAATAATAATAATAACAATAACAATAATAATAATAATAATCATTTAGAGTCATTATAATTGATAGGCGTGGCAGTGAACAAATAAATAAGATGTTATAATGTAAGTAGTGTATGTTATTTATTGCTGAATAAATAAAATCCAAAACTATTTGAAACATTTGTTGGTTTTTTATGACAATTAATACTTTTGTATTTTTATTACAATTTAATGTAATGTTTAAAAATACACTACAAAACTTTTAGAACTTTGTATTTTCGTTACAATTTATTACCTAAATATTGAATTCAAATTACTAGATAAGCTATTGTAGATAATACCTGGAATGTAGAAAGAAGGTACCACAATGAAAGATCAAAAAACAATTAATCACCAGTATTGTGGAAAAGGAATGATTCAATGGTGATTTTTACAAATCTATTTTTAGGTAGCCTAAATATTGTCACATAAAATGATTAAGAATTTTCTATGAAACTGTGACTTTTGTTATGATTCTGATAACAACAGGAGTTGCTTCAATGAAGATTAATTATTAATTGATGTTACTTTATCATTATAATTTATCTTATCCGTGTTTCGGAGGACACGTTAAGCCGTCGGTCCCGGTTGCATATAAAAAAAGCAGTCGTTAAAAAAACGGCGAGGTGGAACTACCCGTAAGGGTCTCCCCACCACGAAAAGCCATACGAATTTACTTTATCTTATAATATGTTATCTACGGTTATATACCACACTAGTAAATGTAGTAGAAATAAAGTTTGAAGTAGTTCAAATAAATTATTCCTCAGGTGATATTATGGTTGTACAAACATAATCTCATATATATGTATTATCTTCACCAGGTGAAGATGTCAATGAAACACCAAATTGTTTTAACTCAACGCTCTTCATACTATTAATAAGCCCAGCAATACCAAAGTAGGCTACAGTATTGATGTAAAAGCATGATGCAGCTTCACCTCCAAGGATTACAAGAGCTTGTCTGCTGTCATAGATTTTATTGAGAAAGAATTTGTGTAACTTTTAGGCTACATAAAGTTTCAGACAAAAAGAAAGAACTACCCCTGTAACATGAATTGCGGCACAGGATAGAAAGATACAAAATATTTCGTAAAGAGGTTACCTGAGTCGCCTATTAGGTGAGCATCCCTCACGAAGGCAGAAGTATTTGTGAGGCATTAGCGCTCACCTCACGTTTCAAACACGTTATGTTCATGTATCATCGCCATTCTCTGTGGCCATTTATCGCCAGCTTCATGCTACAAATACGCTTATTACTTCCTGTCTGAAAGTCTCATTTTTCTTCCATTGGGACAATGGTCATTTCTTTATACTTTATTTCTATATATCTTTATCACTATTCTTTCTCTACATAATTTAGAGACTAACTTTTACATTAATAATGTTGCATAGGCTACATACCACGATTTCATAATCAATCAAAAATTAATAATTGAACTAATACTTTAAAAAATTTAGATTCTCAATTTCTTCCCCTATAATAATTCTACCGACAAAAAAATGTATGTCTAATCTGAGTTTTCTCAATTTTCCTCCTCCTCTTCCTCCTTCTCCTCCTCCTCCATTCTATGCAGGATATTTTTAATGGATATTTAATCAATTTTAGATTGATTTCCTGTATTCTTCCAATACCAAATAATTATTATTTATTTAGAAATATTTAAATTCTCAGTAATCACTTATACATATGATTGTCTTTAAATTTCATCACAAAGTTTGCTTATTCTTAATATTCTTAATTTGCTTATTTTTTTCAGGGTTGGTAATATTGATTTCCGATTAAAAATTCGATTTTATATTTACTTTTGGTGTCATCTAGTCTATGAATATTGAAACAAACGCTAAATTTTCTATTAAAAAAATATTTTTTTTAATTCTTATTTATACAGTGCAGTTTTTATTGGATGATACCGCTACCAGTAAATAATTATTGAACTTTTGCAATATGACTCATCGAATTATCGAAAAAACCAGATAATTGCAATATTGGAAAGTCGAACCCCATAATCATGCTTTCAGAGTAAAATAATTTCTCAATTGGTGAGAAACTGTTGAAATAGAAAAGCAGCAATTGAATATATTATTAATTGTAGATTATTATTATCATTAATTGTATTAGCAAGTTATTATAGAGAAAATCATTCATAATAGATGAGTTATTTAATCAACCAATATAAATAAATAAACATCTTTTTGAGGGAGTAGTTATGTTACTATGCAGTAGCATAGCTAGGATTTTGAAATGGTGGGAGGGGGTTATTGGAGATTTTGGGGCCCTTCCAGGTGATATGCTGGGGGAGGGGGAATTGGAATTCCCTCTACTGGGGTCATCCTCCGGGAAAATGTTGATAAATAGTGCCTCTAAAATCGTAGAGATTTTCTAGAGAATCGTATTCTAGACTCATGTCTAGAAAGGTTAAATCCATTAATTTTAGTCCACATTATGACAAACTTTTGGGATTTTCGATGCTGAAAATTTGATTTGAGGCTTAAAAAGAGTAATTTATTTAAATAAAAGTATAATAAATAAATAATTGGGTAAGTGGAAGCTTAAATCATTGCTTTCTTGAAACGTTTGCCTGAGAACTTAAACCCATTGTGAGTTCATTAATAAGTTGAAAGAATTTATAGTTTAAATATAAAAAAAACTATACTACTATAGTACTAAATATACTACTATATACTACTACTATACTATTAAAACTATACTACTTCCATAGTGCCAATTCAACATGTAATAGTGGTTTCAAAATATTATTACAATCATGGCCACCCAGAGACCTTTTGTGGCTCAAGGCAGAGTTTTGGCTAAACGTTTCCTTACCCCTCTCTTTATATAAATAACAATTTTAAAACAGAGGTGATATTTACAACTAGCAACAACAGAAAACCATTCATGCTTGTTCTTGTTTTTGTACTGTATGTGTACTTGTTTTTTATATTTATTCAGTTTATACTGTATTATGTTATTTATTTATTTATACATAAACTTACAGTTTTCCAATGGGAGCAACAAGTAGTAACAACCCAATCATGACTACACCAGTGAAATTTATTCATTCATTAAAACATCGATAAAATTACAATCCTGGAAATCAACCTGGAGATTTCGCAGACTCAGGACAGCGCAATGAACTTTACATTCTCATTCTTCTCTGATATGTACAGGTACGAGTTGGTAAAGACTTTTAATGTGCAGGTATTTACACGATAGAGAAGTTTTGCAATTTGGCAGTGATATAAGGAGATGCTCTCATTCACTGATGCGAAAATGTCATGAGGTTGACAGTGTAAGCCTTTTAAGGAGGTACAGCACACTGCACACCGTGCCTGTTATAACGGTTTCAAGATGAGTAAACTGCTTTAGGTGAGTGTAGGAGAATTTGTTGTGCGGAAACTTTACTAAATACAATAGGCTTACTGCATCAAACTTCACTCTAGCATTTTGTCAATGTATTAGCAAGGGTATTTTCTCAGACCTTCTTTTCTTCACATATATTTCAATTGTGGTCTAAGGGTGTTCACAAAGTGGAGCAGACAATACTCGATTATAATCTTCATCAGAAAATAAAATAGATGATATTCAAATTGCTCCAATCTAGCATCCAAAGCATGTTTTTTTTTATTTTGCTGTGGTTTTATCCTCGAGTGCTCCACTGTACAAGCACCCTTATAAAAATAATTTACAACTGGTTTTACTATTCTGTATAGTGTTATCATTTCAGCAGAGGTATTGAGAAATTTTTCTGCTATATCAAATAAAAGCAGTATCATTAATGATAGTTTGAGTGCTTTGAGCACTGCTTTGCTTTTTGATTTCTACATCAGTTGACGCAGAAGCTTGGATTAAATTATTGACTTTGACCCAACAAACCCCGTACATCAACAATGACTGTGAGCTACAAGTGGGAAGTGAGCGACTATAATAACTTGGAGAATCTACAAAATACTTGGGATGGTTTAAACTTTATAAAAATATGTGATGAATGTGTTGGTCTTTATGATAGCTTGTGTGACCTGCGTGTGGGTAGCTTAAATCAATTAACTAAACTATTAATGCTCTCAAAATATCTCTGTTATTGTGTACGGTACAAATATCTTGTACCTTGAAACATGACAACTCAACTGTCAATGTTTCCTGGAACAAGAAATATTGTAATAGTTCTAATATCACAAAGTAGTTACAATGTAATCAAGTTTCGCAACTTTCTTGGCATTAGAAATTTTTTTTTAATATACTCTACAACTGATAACACACTCACTCATTGACATTAAAGATTTTCAAGATGCCGGTTGATTTTTGGGGGGTTTTCTATCGGAAACTCTTTTCAAAAGCATTAGAAAAATATATTGTACTCTAAAGCGATGTATAGTAAGAAAAGTAAATTAGTTGTCACCCTAATCTTCCCTCTTCACAGAAGTTGAAATTGAATTAACTTTGTTCTCTTTAGCTTTGTGTGTCATAAGGATGCTTTGCAAGATTAAAATTTCCGTTCCATCTCACATCCACCAGCACAGGACACTGACCATCCTTTTTCATTACATGCTGTTATGAGCACATTATAGAAAAGTTGGTTAGTGTTTATCATAGAACATGATATAAGCTTCTAATTGTCAGTAACAGATAAATTATTTATCTTTGGCGTCGTAATATCCATGAGCATTATTCATTGCTTTATCAATGTGTGTTATAAGATAAAATATTCCATCAAAACGCCGTTCAAATTGTTCACAGCACTATTGTAGTGGAATAAAAATTGAAATACAAAACTTTATCTCACTTCAATAGCTAGATACCAATGGTGGTACATTAAACAGAAATAATGGTATTGTTTTAGCACCAGATCACCATCATCATGACAAGTCTCGATCGATGGGATCATTTAACAATGCCTAGAGCATTGAAACGTGAGTATTTTTATTATTGTCATAAAAAATATGAAGAAATAAGACGACAATGTTGTCTGACACGCATAAACTCAATGTTTTATCATTGAAAAATATAAAAACTGTGAACTGGAATTTCACTTTCAGTATTACTGAAAAGCGCAGAACAAGAGACAAAAGATTCAACCGTAACATCGAATTCAAATCTACCTTAACCAATTTATAGGATGTTCCACAAGAGTTGAAATATGCACCTTGTGCTGAAGTACTCACTACCGTTATTCCCAAACTCTCTCAGCAGCCTGCTTTAATTCCAATATGTTTCATTCATGAAGCTCCTCAGCACACATCTATGAATAATTCTGCTCTGTTGGGGTTTTCACAAAGTATTTCTTCCTAAATTTTTACCTTAACAGTAATATTATAGTTACACGTGTAAGGTTTCCTAGCAACCTCTGTTTATTATTTTGTTTTATTCATGTGTAGCCCATCATTTAGATTTCATGGCTTACATCTTTGACTTCACTTACTATTGTGAATACGTGTAATTTAATTCTTTACTGTTGTTTAATGAATAAATCGCGTTTAAACGATCTTATAAATTAAATTACAAGATCTCAATCAGTAAGATGATCCAGCTATTCGTTCGAATTTTGAAGAAAACTGAGAAAGACTTTATAATTCAGTGCATTTCAACTGACAAGAAAACTTGGTATGTATTGCCTGAAGACTCCAATGACTTGAAGATTCACACAGTTCTTGAATACTTCGAGAATGAGGATGCAATCCAAATTTCTAACTTAATAAATTTATCTGATATAATAAAAGACCAAGCTGAGAATCTTATGGATCTGGAAAAATCAAGTCAAATTGAATACGAGAAGGGAATATTTAAAAAAAAAATGAAAGACAAATCAAGAATTTACGTTTCTCCTACATTTGGGAAAGAAATTATTAAACTTATACATCAACATTATGGTCACATTGGGCCAGCCCACATGATCGCGACAATCAGACCTCATTACTACTTCAAAGGTCTAGATCAAGCAGTTCACTCCTTCTATAAGGGATGTCAGACTTGTACAGAGAATAAAATTCGTAGAAGTCGTGCCATTGGTCTCCTTTCACAATTGGGTCCTGCCACAGAACCTTTCCAGATTATGTCCCTTGATAGTGTTCGAGGTTTCAGGGGCAATAGATCTTCAAAACAATGTATGCACATCCTTGTGGATCACTTCACCAGATATGCATGGATCTCTGCAACTAAGGGACAGAGTGCTCAAAACTTCATAAACTTACTTAATTCTGTTATTAAAAAAAATAATATTTCAATACTCTTGGCTGATCAATACCCAGGCATTAACTCAAAAGATTTTCTTATCTATTTGAAGAAAGCTGGGATTCAGATCGTTTTCACGTGCATTGATTGTCCAGAATCTAACGGGTTAAATGAACGATTAAATCAAACGTTAGTCAATCGCCTCCGATGCAAAATCAATGATAACAATGGTAAAGCCTAGACAACCTTGGCACAAGAATGTGTTAAGGAGTATAATGATACTATTCATAGTTCTACCCACTTTGCACCATCTTATCTACTATTGGGTCACAGATCTCCCATATCTCCAATTGAAGAGAATACTGAATCCACATTAGAAGAGGATCGCAAAATAGCATTCCAGAATTCCATGAGGAGCTTTTAGATCAATAAGAAACGCATTGATAAGACTCGATGTCAACATATTTTCAACGTTGGTGACTTGGTCTACGTCGAGAATGGAAATAAATTAAACCGAAACAAATTGGATCAAGTACGGATTGGACCTTTTCCAGTTGTCCGACAAATTTCATCATCTTTCTATGAAGTTGCCTCCGGAAAGAAGAAGAAGGTGTCGAATTTCTTCCATTCTAGTAAACTACTACCTTTTTCTCCGCAACAAGCGACTTGAGGGGGAAGATGTAAGGTTGCCTAGCAACCTCTGTTTATTATTTTGTTTTATTCATGTGTAGCCCATCATTTAGATTTCATGGCTTACATCTTTGACTTCACTTACTATTGTAAATACGTGTAATTTAGTTCTTTACTGTTGTTTAATGAATAAATCACGTTTAAACGATCTTATACACATTATAGAGGTATGATTTTCAATAGGATTGTAGTTTCATACTTGTGTGAGAGAAACAGTAAAAGCCTACTTAAAAAATAATTATTGTAGCCTAATATATTCCGGACTCTCGGTCCAGACTTGTCAGTCGATGCGAGCGTGTTACCCGTCTTGTCTTTAGTATTGGCCTATTCGTTTCGTGATATGTGTTTTTGTGTGTCTTTTATTATTCGACGTTTTATATTACGACGAATCACCGAATCGGCGATGATACAATAACGTCTACAACCACCTGATGACCCCATAGAAGGGTTGAAACCGGTAGTGAATACTATAATCATTGGATACCGAAACACGGGTATTTAAACCTTTATTTATATCAACTGGTATCCGGAGGCTAAAGAATCCAATATATTTTGTTTCGTTTTTTCTCTTTTTTTTCAATAGATAACTGTGTTTGAATAAATTATTGATTCGTCAAAATTGTTCCAGCAGAAACCAGGATGAGTGTTGATAACCAGGACGGTATAGTAACTATATTACTATACCGTCCTGGTTGATAATACTGTATCTCTTTAATGTTTGAAAAGCAGGTGAGAACAAAAATTAACTTTTTTTAATGCTGGTTTTATTCTCATTTTATTCTACCATTAGCAACATGGCAACATCCGGAAGTGGGGGAAAAAAGCCCATATTTTATTCTTACAATTGATTCAAAAGATTACTATGAGTAGTAATCAATTTGTACCCAATTTGCTGGAGTAATAAAAAGTACGAATCCAGGGGCGGAGATTTGTCGTCCCCCCCTCTGAAATTCTCAATCGACACTAAAAAAGTTTCATTTAATGTGTCTTTTAATGTGTGGAAGTGAAGACCTTTTTGGTGACTCCCCACTAAAAAAATTCTTGATTTGCCCCTGAGTAATAGCATGGAACCAAGCATAAGATTATAAATTTCAGAACAAACTATTTGCATCGAAGTTCATTTGCCTGTATTTCAAGATTTCAAGGTAGAAATGTAGCGTCCGTTGATTACTGTACATTCCATTCCTTCCTTCGCCATGTTTTTTAGTCGGCTAACATCGATCTCTCTCTTTAATACTAAAGGAGGTTGCTCATTGGAATGCAGCACATTTCCTAGTTGTTTCAAGACTAAGAGAGTTTCAGAGGCGCTACGAACTTTCGGGAATAGAATAGAACGAGTCGGGTAAAATCGCACGAAGAAACACGGATAAATAATCGCCGTTCTGACCTTTCTTTCTCGTTCGAGGACTCGAGGAGATTGTTCCTAATTCTAAGCAGGAAGTTGACTGTTCAACAAGAGTGAAATAAGTCACACGGAAAGAAAACTCGTTAATTCCCTGTGGAGTAGAAAATCTTTTGCATATACAAGAGAAATCTCAATAAACTTCCAACTGGCCAATGAATATTGATGAATAACAGATAACACTATTCATTTTCTCTAAGCACTCTTTCATCCCGGTCCTGTTCTCAAACTTTTTTAATAAGCACTGGATAACTTTATTACAGCTTTTTCATGATTGACGTGGAAAACGACCAAGAAGTTATTAAAAGACCAAAAAAATCAGAAAATATCTCAACTAATTATTTTTTGTTAATAGACAAAAACTCCAAAATTATTTATCTCCAAGAAGTTATTGAAAGACCAAAAAAATCAGAAAATATCTCAACTAATTATTTTTTGTTAATAGACAAAATCTCTAAAATATAATTTTTCAAACATAATGAATTTTGAAGCACTTTGGAAAAAGTGAGTAAGTGAGACCCATTTGAATCCTGTTGAGCACCACTATAATTTTGAAGAAAACTGCACTGTAATTTTCATACTCCGCTTTGACCTTGAGAATGGGCTAATGTTTTGAAATTGAACAATTAATGCCACTGAAAAGCAATTATTATTTTAAAAATTTACGACTTGTTTAAAAAGTTTGATTAAACGAGTTTCCCAACCCAACTCCTTCGTGTTGGAAAATCCAGTTTTTGTCCATTTGGGAAATAACTATTCATTTTTATCATGGAGTTACACAATTTCAATCTGGTCCATATACTATATCGAAATAGAGAAACTTAAATTTCACACTGTATTCAAATGGAATTGATTAGCCTAAGTGAACTTATTTGAAAAATCACTATTCAAGATGCCTGTCCTTCAAGCGACTACAGCACGTGGTCCAATTTCATACGAGTAGAATAAACTGATAGTACTATAGTACTATAGTACTGATAGTACATAAATAATAAACAAAAGGATTGATCCTGATTATTTACACAAAAAAGGGTTCACTTGAATGGGTGTAAGCTGTAACATGTCACGTATACCAAAAAAAATTAGAATTGGCAGATGCACTGAAAAACTACTCACTTCTTTGATAGGCCATCTGGAACGATTTTGATCTGTGATGTCAACATCAACTTACTCAGAAAGAAGATAATAGTGAAGAAAACAAAAGTTCAAACAAAGAAGGAAGCGTTTGTACGAAAACTCAGAATAAAGGATTCAAGATGAGCTCAGATTTATTGATCTTTATACTTCCAGCCAGAAAGGGGTGAGAAGCTTCTTTTCGTGTGAAACAGCTCTTGCATTTACTTAGTGACACGGACAGCAAAGTTACATGATGCTGTGAATCATCATGGGGCTGAGATTTTGTCTGTCGTATAGCTATAGTCTACGCATGTAAGTTGCTCACTACAATTTTCATGAGACGGATACACAAAAAAACCTAAGTCTTCACTCTCCTAAAGCTACAAGCGAAGAAAGATTGTTCACCTCGGATAGGACGAGAATATTACTCTCTCTAGGAAATTGTTCCAAGATACAAATTGTATGAAACACATTTTCAAAGGAAAATTGGGAATTTATCGTGTTGTCTCACCCGATGTGAATTGATTATGTAATCCTTGCAGTTGAAAGTATGAAGCATAAGATATTACTAACCGGGTTCTTACAAAATTTCTATGGGATGAAATACATTTGTAACTTACACTAGTGTAATTTATTGATGAAAGTGACTAAATTTTTCCCTAACTGAATAATTCCAATCTCAATTATCTTCAACATGCTCCATTGATACAATAGGCTGATCATGTGTTCCAATACTTAAGTTTAGCTATGATATAGTTGAATGCTATTATGCATTAAAATACAGTAAACGTCAATAATCCGGACGTCAAAAATCCGGACCGTCGATAATCCGGAAAAAAATAAAAATGCCAAATCTATGAAGACGACGCAGAACCAGTTGAATCGGATGAAGGAAGTTGAAGACGATATTGAAGAGGCCGACACATTCAGTGGCATTTACGGTAGCAGAAACTCTGATGTGGCTTGAGAAACAGAAGGAGAGTACACCTTCCCAGCTCATTCTGTTAAAACGTATAAAAGACTTGGCTCCAAAAAAGCGAACAACTAGCCTACTGCAGTACAAAAGTCAGTTAGAGACTTCTTTAAGACCCCTGACAATATTATAGGGCGTAATATTTTTTCGTACTGTACAGTTTTTTTACGGTACTGTGCCCGTACTGTACTTCACGATTTGTGCTGTATTTTTTTCAGCTTTATTTAAGTGCAGTACTAAGTAATACGCAACAGCTTTTAACTTTATTTACCAACTGTACTCGTTTACATAAATATTTGATTGAATTCTCAAGGTTTCAATTAGGTTTCTATAATTTTAAAGCATAAAACAGTCTATTTTCGATAATCCGGATGAGGTTCGGCCCCAATTAATCCGGATTATCGACGCTCTACTGTAGAATGAAATAGTTTATTAGATCCACTGATACAGTAAAGTTTCACAATAATAGGCATTATATATGTTATATATTAATGTTTACGCAGTCCTAAGCCTAAATGAGCTAAATTAGTCTAAATGAGCTATTTGTGTACATAGCCTAAGTCATATCTCAAAAAATATTCTAAGGATTTCGATAAAAATTGGATTTAAAAGGTTTTTAACATGAAGAATCTATTGCGCCAAGTTTCATTCCTGTAAAGACTCGAAAAAAATATTAATTTTGCTGAACAGTTTTTACAAGCCACTTGAGACACCCATTTGTTGTGAGCCCCTAGCTCAAGTTATGACTGAGCTTTCTCAAATAAATCATTGACAAATAACGAATTAGAAAACAAATTTTCACTTCATAGAATAGATTTGTTTACTTGAATGTTACATATAACTACAGCACTGTCATGAACAGGCAAGAATTAAGGGGAAAGAGATTAAGAGGATGTTCCCACCCCCACCCCTACCCACAATAAATTCTCAACTGACACTTGAAGAAAGCTTCATACGTGTCATTTATCGGGGTAAGGATAGTTATTTTAGTAACACACCCCTCCCGAAATATTTCCTTACTCGATATCCCCCAAAATATTCTGGGGATGATCGCCCCTGATCATGAATATGAAGGTGACCAAGTACCAGATCTATACTACCCTTCCATAATAATTTATAAAAAAAGCCGGGGATAAATTTACTTACCCTAAATCATAATTTATATCGTCTATGTCTATTTCCTCCACAGCATGTGTGCAATCAGCATTTCTTTTCAATGAGCAATGTCTGAGATACATCTACTGATTGGTATCAATGGAGATAAGATTGCCGACGTCATTATCTGCGTGCAGATAGATGGAAGCTATCCGAACGAGATGCTGCCAGTCTGAGTGCATGGCGAAGGAAAGCTAAGTTTATTTTCCCTTGAGGTGTCCTGCATTTTCCCAGCGCTGAACAGATAGTTGTAAATCCTGCAGAGTAGCTAGTTAGTTCTAATGAGAACGCTACGGTTCAAGTTGAACTCATCTGACCACGACAACCTCTTTATTTCCCATCCTTTTCCCACCCCACATTCCCATTTCTTCTTATTCCTTCTTGTTAATGCGATTTGTATATAATAGATAGATTATAGGGCAGTTTTATTCTGAGCACAAACATTTCTCACAGTCCTGCAAATAAGTCCATCTCCTTCTAATAAGTACGTTCCATCTTCATGATTACTGCAAAATGTAATATTATTTCAATCAATCAACAAAGTTAAAAAGGTGCTCGCCTCAAAATTATTGAGCTAATTGCAGTTAACAATTTTTGGCTTATAATAGAGTACATTTTTGATGCATTCTATTAATCGGAAAATTAATAATTATATTGTATTTCTTCTCTTGGTAATAACTTTGGTAACGAATTATGAAATCCAGTTCAAACTTAGTCTATAGCAAATTACTTTATTTTCACAATTAGAACTCAAGAGAGCTCTTTATTAGTAGGCTCTTTTTATAGGCGAGAGCTCTTTATTAGTAGGCCTATACCTCGATTACTAATAAAGGGCACTCGTCTATTCCTCTATTGAACCGAAGTTCTAATTGTGGAAATAATAATTGTGGTTATGAGAATTCTAAGATGATTATGATAATAATAATAATAATAATAATAATAATGATGATGATGATGATGATGATGATGATGATGATGATGATGATGATGATGATGATGATGATGATGATGATGGTGATGGTGATGGTGATGGTGATGGTGATGATGGTGATGGTGATGATGATGATGATGATGATGATGATGATGATGATGATGATGATGATGATGATTATGATAATGATGATGACTAGGCCTTATTACTACTTAGCAAGATAATGAATTGAATTTTCTGATTACAGAAAGAAAATAGTGAATCACTTGTAGTACATGAATGTTACAAGAACAAACTGTATGAAATTCTCAAATCAATAAAGTCATAGAATGTAACAGCTTCATAAATAAAAATTTCACAACTAGAGAAACCTCTCATTATTAAACTTATTAAATTCATTATTAGCCCCTCATTATTAAACTATATTTTTCTAGTGTGTTATTGCAACTCGACTCTAGCCTTTAAATTTTTTTATTTGTATGGCTGCTGATGAATTTTACAAAACAAACTTTAGCCGTGGGTGTTACAAAACGTTTATCTGTTACAAATTTGAAACTTTGGAGAGACCAGCTAAGTTTGGAACAAACGCAAACTTAGGACGTACGGCACTTCGTTTGTACAGCATTAACAGGATAAGGCGTGTACGTTTCTTATCAGAGGTTTCAAAATAAGGACGACGTTCAAATTCACCTCATTAGCTTAGCTACTTAAGTGGAGTGAGGAGTCTTTAAGGTGGTAGCTGGCATTCTGCCAGACCCTTCATCCTTATCAGTTCACTAATTCGGGTCACATCGGAAACCCCAATACTAATACGATCATATGCGGAGTGTTTGCAGCTAATTATTCCGGATATGCCGTACTTCTTTCTTTGAAGCTACATTCTGCTGGAATTTTAAGATTGTCTGTATTATTAAGCCAGTGGTTTTCAACCTTTTAACGCAGGCGACCCATTATTTCAAACTCGTCACGGCCCATTATTCCATGATGGAGTTGAAAAACATACAAAAACATCACGTTTCTCTTCATTATACTTGTTCTATTTATTTATTACATCATATACATACATATAAATGAACATTCAAAAGCAAAAAACTTAAAATACAATATAGAAATAAAACAAACGTATAATCCATAAAAAAAATTTTTTAATTCTATGTGTGAAGTTGAAAAACCCTTCCAACCATAGTTTCCCATGTACTAGGAAATATAAAATTCACCATTGAATATTGCTTCCTTACTGAATTAGATATGGGGAGAGATTGCAGCGATCACTATCGATTAACCAACTTGTACAATAATTGTGTGTCTTCATTAAGTTTGAAAATTGGTCACTATATTATGTGAAATCGTCTGAGCTATTAAAGCGCACTATTAAATAGCGTACTTTTCCAGCAGAATCAACCAGCAACGCGAATTGTAACGGTAGATTTTGATTGATAGCAGATGTATTTACGAAATGTTACAGACGGTATTCTTCAATTTCCTCCGAGAATAAAGGTACTTTTCGATCGCAGAAGACGAATTCCTTTAAAAATAGAAGTACTTTTCAAAATCAACAAGCGAAATCAACGACAATCGCAATTTGTAATTGTACTCTTTGATTTATAACAGTAGTTTTGGATTCATAGCAGACTCATCCACGAGATGTAAGCGTTCCTCCGAGAATAACGGTAGTTTTTTATTGAAAAAGACGAATTTCTTCAAGACAAGCTGTATATATTAAGCATAATCGACGAAAAATGCGATTTGTAACGGTACTTTTTTATTTATAACGGTAGTCTATGATTTATAAATTCACAGCAGATGTATCCACGAAATTTTACGGTTTTCTTCAAGTTCCTCAGAGAATAACGGTAGTTTTTGATTGAAGAAGACGGATTTCTTCAAAAATTAACTCTACTTTTCAAGCAAAATCGACGAAAATCATTATATATACGGTATATTTTGATCTATAACGCTAGTTTGCGATTCATAGAATGAATTATGACTGTATTTCCGAGTTTTTTCAAGATTAGCAGATATTATACGGTATACGATAAGAGCGACAAATTTTTCCAAGAATAACGGTCCTTTTCATCAGAATGTTTTGTTTTGTGCAAGTGTGCAGGATGGCCATTACGATCATGCAATATTTTAGGTTTTAGAGAATACTGATTGAAGATTGATTGATTGATTGATCACTTCACTCAGATCTGCTAAATATCAATAAATTTGAGTATGTTGAGTAGGTAACGCAGATTTTTGACTCGTCTTAATATTCGATGTGAATAAAAGTTGAGTGAATCACAACTGTTTCTCACGCCTTCCTACCATCGGACTCCCATCGACTCAACAGATCAACAGTCGACTCCAGTCACGCAACAGGGTTCACTCTCTCAACTTACTCAACGTATTCACACCACCCATTGTCTCTAGCATAGCCCAGAAGATCTTTTCTCAAAAATTATAATGCAGGAAACTCACATGACCCTATTATTTTTTAAGATAAACGCAATCTTCTAATTGAAATGTACGAATCCTCGCCTTTCTGAAGTGTATGCTCAGTTGCTCACTAAGTTTGACTACCAAAATGAGATCAACTCCAGTTTATTAAAATATGTGTCATAAGCACACAATTTACATTGATTTATTCTTTAGTACCAACTAGTAGGGTTATGGCAAGGGGGTCTCAAGTCAGTAAAGAGTAAAGTGTCTTACGGCATGTGAGCAAACTACTTTACTTTCTTCGCAATTGCAGCAAGTGGCTTTCTACCACTCCCAAAACTTTATTCTGGATCCACTGTAAAATTTATTGTGAGTTGCTTTTTTCAGGCTTTTTAATAGGCATGCTATTGTATTCCTCAGTCTCCTTCAGGCTATTCAATCGTACTTAATATTAGATTTATTAGTTGATAACCTCGTTCGTCAAATGGCATTAGTTCCTACTCTCTATAGAAATCTACTACCACGTTGCAGTTGATGAGATTTTGTAGGCAGAAATACGTTTTTTTTTAAATAAAGTGAAACAGAAACGGTACGGTAAGGAGAGGTTCAGTTTTAGTCGCGACTAATTAGGAAAAGCTTGAGTTTTTACGTTATAGAGCCTTATTAGACACGTGTTTTCCCAAGAGTCACCGCTTCTTCTCCCCTTAAACTTCGTTTTAATTTACAACAGCTGGATGATTTTTTATGCCGCTTATAAGTACAGCTCGTTTATTCTGGTCCCTATTCACGGAAGTAAACTGAAAATGGATAATGCTTCCAGCTTATTCAGCCATTTCTGAGGCTGTAAAAAATAGCAAGCATAAAATAAGAAGTAGTATCTGAAATTACTTGGGCAGAGAAATAATTCTGTTGAATGCCTTCACACTCTTAAATAATTTTTTCTGAATTCTTTAGGAAATTATCATTATTGGAAGTTTAATTGAGATTTAGAATAGATCTAGGTCTACATCAGTTGGTTATACAAATACAATAATTAAGTTTATGTTCAGTCAGATGATTTTCAAGTGAAAAACAACGTTATTAAGACGATTTTGTAATAAAATTTGATATATTCAAGAATATTTTATTTCTTTACCACCGTTACGGTTTAATAGCGGGACACTGAAGGCTCTTTCCTCATGCTCTCGTGTATTTTTATTTTCTATGCATGCACAGACAGAGCGCTAATAGCGTCCTGTTATGATACTGAGATAGTAGGATATGCATATATTTATTGAATATTATCCATTAGACCTACTACTTGTTGTGAATTATTGTAATCATTAATGGCAATTGTTTTGTGCGAAACTCTTGTCCAACAGTAATTGATTGTATATTAGGCTACTGAAAAGGCATTTATCCTCGTTTTAGAGTAAGAAACCTTTCATAATACATTGTACCTTTTCCTTGTTGCTAGCTCAAACAGAGATTCAACTCGACAAAACTTTTGATCTGGATTGAAAATTCCGTGATGAGTTTCCATCTCCATGTTTATGAAATGTGCCAGCATGAGATTCCAGGAAGTAGTAATGAGAGCATTAATTTCCAGTTATTTGGAATTTGCCACAGATCACTGTGAAATTTGCTTTGAGGTTACAGTACTGTTTGTTAGTGCCACAAAACAAAATAAATCCTCTCTCTACCACTACATTTCCTTCCACCATTGAACGACTTTTATTCTGATCATCAGCAATCACTAACAAAAAGTGCTATTTGAAAAATCTATGTCATAGATAACATACCTTTCTGTTTTGCTCCTACGGGTATAACTTACTCTGTACTAAAATCTATAATCCCATATAGAGCCATTATTAACATGAATATATCATGCATCTAATATTCATATCTATAACACACAATCCATAATTCAATAATCAATAGGAGAATTGAGTATTCAGTATTAAGTATATAGTATTGAGGCCCTAGTAACTGACAAAAAAATTAATTTTTAGGAATAGTTTCATGCTCATTAATCCTAACATCCATTGGTACTGAAGACAAAGAGACAATAAAATAACAAATCCTTTAAATTATTCATTGACAGAAAAAGTTTTCTCGGAAAATCATCCAATCAACTCTTGAGCATTTAAAATATGTAAGTTACTTTGTCAATTTGTGTAGCTCGGTGTTGGTATAAAATCAATAATCCAATATTAAACAGTGAAGCTTCCAATTTGATACGATATATTGAATGTAATAAAAAATAGGCCCTAAAAAGTGGTGGTAGTAGAATCAATTGACTAATTCGATTAGTGAAAGACCAGATAGTCCTGAGAAGGATTAACTTCTCCAGAAGATAAAAAAGTGAATTTTATTCATAAATAATTATTCTGATATGAAATTGTTCATAATTTGAGTAAGTTTTAAAGTAGACATGATGGAGCTGAATTATAAATGAGTAGACTCTCATTGTTTGGCTGAATCTTGCAATAGTAGTAAAAACAGCTCCTCTATGGAAAGTAAATAATAAAAGTGGGCTACTATTTTTTTATTTTTTTAGAGAATGGAGTCCACATAGGTTTGAGACCTGTACGTAGGTAATGAGTTGGATGATTTTGATTGATGAGCTGGACCAACAGTTTTCGGTGGGTTCCGTACCACTATATAATAATAGGTAAGGAATCATGTAGAACACACGTAAATCCATTTGTGCATATGATTATTATATTATGTAATATATTCACACTTCCGAAATAATAGATCATAGAAGATTTCTGTACAGAGAATTTAAAAAAATTATAAATGACTGATATATAATTAACAATTCTGATCTGGAATAACTTATACTGGAATAACTCATATTTCATATAGGCTAATATAACCAATTTAACCAACTGAGAGACTTCATTCATCGAAGATAAAATCACAAAATTGATTGGAAAAACACAAGATTAACTCCACAAAGAAAGACCATTCAAATTGCATTCCAATGATATTGAAAATCTGAGCCAAGCAGCCCTTAAATTGAAAAACTTTATTGATTTCTTTCTGAGTTAGAACAAACCACACAGTGGAAAGAATCTCCACTTCAAACTGATTTATTTTCAACTGGAATCGATGTTATCTGCACGACTGCGCCCCTGTGGTAATGCTACTTGATTTACGAATGGCGTTTAACAGGTTATTCACAAACACTTCACTGAACCCTCGCCTCAAGATTTATAATACTGCCTACATAATTTCGCCATCGTGAATTCCGGCCCTCTTGAAACGTAGCTCCTGCTCGCCTGTCAATAAGGAAGTTTACCAGGAAGCACTAAGATATTCTACAGAGTCCATTAGGAAGGTAGGCAGGTCAATATCCTATAGGCCTAGTGTTCTTGAAAAGGTAGGATCTTGGAATACACAGTAGCCCCACGCATATCAGCCTGAACACCATTATTCTTTAGTGTGTGTTGTAACTTACAATTATATCAAGTGAGAATGCAATTTCATAATAATTGCGAAGCTTAGGTTACTGCATAAATGTTCTCTTCCTATGCTCCTATTCCTAAATTTTAATTTATTATTTTTATTTATTTACCTAAATATGAAAATATGACGTGTGTGTAAAGCTGTAAAGTGTGTTTATTATTCATTAAACACATTAAGCATTGAAGACGTTTTGAAGACTCCGGGATGGACAAGTCAGAGTAGACTATATACGTATTTCATTCTTGGATTTCTTGTTCCATAACGTCCTGCGTTGTTAACATTAACTTTTTATTGTAAATGGCTGACTGTTAGTCGTTGAATTTACAATAAATAGTTAAACTTATTTCATCTTGACTGAAGCAAAATTCTATTATTTTGTCATAGACATTATTTTTATTGCTTTCACATTACAATTATAAAGGATCTATTAACATTGACTTTGAAACTTTTATAGACCTGATAACTTATTTCGAAATTTCTTTTAATGTTATTATTCAAATTCACTAAAGACTGTATTATCTCCCTAAATGACTTAAAGACTTTTGTGAGCAATCATAAATCTATATTCTACTGTTTCGTACAGAAACGGTAATCTTAGCAATATATTTTTTATAAATAAATTAATTAGTGATCCATGGATCAATAACAGGTTAAATTAACATTAATGTACCAAGAGAAGATAAAACTTTAAAATTATATCGGCATTCTCAATACTTTACATATTGTTGCAGTATCTGTTCAGAGCTTGCAGAGGACGGTCAACTAACCCCTCTTATCTTAAAAGCGGTACGTACCTAAGGTATGGTTTCGACTTTGAGTTGACTTCAGTTTGTTGAATGCGTTTTTAAACTTTTCTTTGCAACCGTGCATTTGTTTCATAGTACTTGAGACTCGTTCGGGATTTGTTTATTATATTCACGAATATGAGTTTCTGCGATGTGCGTTACCAACAGGATAATTGTAATTCCAAAGCAAAAAAATATTTGTATGGCCTGTAAATTTGTGTATCACGGCAGCTGTGTTAACCTCAAGGATAATGACATTGAGGCTCTGCATGGAAAAGAGTGGAATTGTGTGAACTGAAATCTTGCATTGCGTGAGCAGAATGGCAACTCCTGTAAAGCCGGGTTCGTCAAAATCTTCACGAGGCGATCCTGTGTCATTTGAAAAGATGACTAGGCCGATCAATATTTCAATAATAAGTGTCCAATGACTAAATAAGAGATGTCTAATAAATGTTTAATACACTCAATAGACTAATAAACTAAGCACAACTACTGTCCAGGGGTGCCTAGAGGGGGGGTCAGGTGTGCAGTTTGCGCTCCTGGCATTTTTGGGGGGGGGGGGATTTTTTCACATATTATTCTTGATATTTTATAACTTTTTATAAAATTGTGGGGGGGGGGATTTTAGGGGAGTATTATTTGTTTTAACACAATTTTATAATTATAATAGAATTTTTGCTTTTCATATTAACATTGACAGTTCGTCGCAACAATACTGTACTGTATTTTGCTCTGCAATTTTCATAGATGGCTGCCTGCTAGCTTGCTTTTGCCCTTCCCGCACAGATCATTGCAACCAGTAGCACCAACTTTGGGGGGGGGGAGCAAGTCAAGTCACTTTCGGCTATCTCAATAACCAATCGGAGAGGGGGGGCAGACTAGACCCTAAATTCCCCCCACAATATTTTTGCATAAGATTTTACTTTCAATCACGATTTTTAATTTAAAAAAACTCAAATTATCTCATTTACAGCTGAAAGTATATGTTTACAGCTGAAAGTATGTGTTTACAGCTGAAAGTATATGTTTACAGCTGAAAGTATATGTTTACAGCTGAAAGTATATGTTTATTTATTTACAAGTGAAATGTTTAACTTCCTGCAGAATGCATGTATTATGAGCTAGATGAAATACTTGTAGCTTCAGACCTAGAAACATTCTCCTCAATTATTATGAACTGACTCTTAGAGAATATTTTTATATGTGTTAAATATGAAAGGAGAACCTGGCACTCAAGAAAAAGCAGCGACAAAGAAAAAACAGTTGAAAATGGTGATAAAATTAAGCTAGTCCAGTGGATATTGAGAGGATTTGTAAAGTCATGTATCTTGTCGTGTATCTTGCATTGACGTAATGACGAGGGGGTTCCGGGTTACAAACCCCCTTACTTAAGAGAGGCCTCAAAAACGAGTAGGGAGGCATCAATAAAAATAGCGATAATATTGGTTACTGGAGGTTAAAAAGTTTTCATACGTGAACTGTTACAGCTAGAAAAAATACAATAATTCCAATACTTCAAATTAACTAAAAAAATGAATTGATCAAGATTATAGAGGGGATGGGGCGAACAAGGGAAGTTTTCTTGGGCATCAATAACGTCAAGGGGCCACATAATTTTACAAAATGTAAGCAAGTGACAAATAAATTTAAGCCCAACTAGTGACAAATTGTCCAACTAGGGGCCTCCAGGGCCCCTGTTTTCACCAGTTTAGATCTCTCGAGACTCCTTAGAAGCCTAAAAGACCCTAGAGGCTCCTGGCGGCGCGGGCCCTTTGGGCCCGTTTTCATTGCCAGGTTAGTCATATGAAGTAGAAATTCAAAAGTAGGCTGCACCTAGAATGTTTCAAATTTCTACATTTATAAACAAATGTTCCCTATTTGGCTCGGCTTTGGGTCATCAAAGGCCACAAGATGCTGGTGGGTCCCAGTATTTTCGGAGCCCCCAGACATGGGTTTGAAGGTCCCCCAGACCACTTGAATGAAGTTGACGCTGTAGGCTTGAAAGGAGAAACGGTTTCTCAATATTTTTGCAGACGGGCTTCACATGCTAATTTCTGTTACCGTTTATTGTATATTGTTCAGATCTGATACCCCATAGAGTTTATTGCGATCGTGAAATTTGTCACACCATGAAACAAATAATATGAGGGAAGAGGTTGATAACCACATAAAAAGCTTATTCGCACTTTCAAGACCTGGATAACAATCCTTTTCTCCGGTGGAGATCCCTCAGAATCCCCAATGTTTTGGGGTTCCGTCACCATCTATATGTAAATATAAAATTATTTTAGTCAAAGTTTGGAAATGGATGTGTTATTAAATTATTCTCTCTTCAAGTTGAATCAAGTTCCATTCAAAGTCATATTCCAGTATTAGTGTAGTTCGATGCGAATTCAAGAGATTAACAAAAATAGAAGAGAAGTTTATAGCTCTCTCTGGTGCCACTCATTGCCCTTTTCCCTATAGCTTCCACAGCTTTTACAAGGAATGGTTTTCAGTTGGCCTACACTCCATTTCATCTTTAAATTGAAAAAAATAATTCAAATTAGTTAAACAGATTCTTTTGAATACAGTCGGCAACTAGGCACCGCTGAAAGACAATCAATGCTATATATGGGGAAATCGAGTCATTAATTGAAAATTGGTGTTTAGGGTGAAGGTGTAAGGGAGCCTACAGCCGCAACTCTGCCCTGGGCCACTAAATAAAATGTCTCTGGGTGGCCCTGTAATAATAATTTGAAACCACTATAACTTGTTAAAATGGCTTTATAAAAGTAGTATTTTTTATATTTCATACATTAATATTTGTTCATGACTAATTAATGAACTAAAAACAATATACAAAAAGTGGGTTCAAGTTCTTAGGCAAACGATTCATGAAAGCAAATGGGTAAATTAGAAGCTTAAATTCAATAAATCATTGAATTTAAGCTTCCAATTTACCCATCAATTCACAAACTCAATTTTAATACATACTCATATAAAACTACTGATTTTAATCCACAAATCAAGCTCTCTATATCGGAAATTCAACAAAAATTTCATAATAAGGACTATAATGAATGGATTTAAGCTTTTCCAGACATGAGACTAGAATCTCTTGGAATACGATTTTAAAGAGACTATTTATTGCCGGGAAAATTTCAGCTAAATGGCTAAAGTCTTTAGGGATGCAAGCGAGTCATTTGACAGATAGAAATTTCATGTTTAATCTCAATCCCTAACAAATGTGTCTTAATAAAGGTAGTATGCAATTGAATTCCATCCGAAACATTTTTGTCAATCTGGTATCTTTTTCAATATTATCCAGCTCAATATACGTAGCCTTAGGAAGAACTTTGATCAATTTATTATTTGGCTTCAAAACAGCAGTGTTAGATATGATGTTATTATTTTAACAGAAACTTGGATTTCAGATGATGAAAAGTTGATGTATAACGTAAACGGTTACAATCATTTTTGTCAACCTAGTAAAAAAACAAAATGTGACGGCGTAAGCATTTACATGAGTGAAAATATCGAGTGTAATAGAATAGTATTTGAGTTGGAACAGTCCAATGGTACTAAATTAGATTTTAAACTTAATAATGCTGATTATACAATTCTTGCTATATACCGATCTCCATCTACTGATACTAATTTATTCATAAATGAAATTGATCATTGTCTGTCTAATCTTTCTACTGAGTATGCTATTCTTATTGGTGATATGAATATTAATTTACTAGATGGTGGTGGGCTCACTCATGAATATGTAGGTGTGCTCAACCTGAATGGCTTTGAATCGTTCATAAACAAACCTACCAGAATACATAATAGTGGCAAGTCTTGTATCGATCATATTTTTATAAAAAGTCCGTCATCTCATAATACAATAATTAGCGCTGTACTGAAAACTAACATTACAGACCACTATTGTGTTGCAGTCAGGTTTGATACCAAGGATAAAATAAATAAAATTGTTATGAATCACAAATCTAAAATTAATTATAATGCGCTCAAACAATAAATTGAAAAATAAACTTGGGATTTTATTAATATTGTATCATCCGAGGACATTGATAATGTAACCAATAGTTTCATCCATAGAATTAAAGAGCTCATTGATAAACACACAACTACAATAAAAACGGCCCATAAGTACCAACCTCTAAAAACCATGGATTTGCCGAGGACTCGTAAACTGTATCAGGAAAAGGGATAAAATGTATAAAAAAGTTATAAAAAATCCTCTTAATACACAATTGAAAAGTGAGTACTGTGCTTATAGGAATACTCTGAATACAATTATAAGACATACAAGGCTGAATTACTACAGAAATAAAATAAATCAGAATAAAGGTAATATTAGGAAAACTTGGGAATGTGTTAAAGAAATGATGAGCATTAAGACAATAAAATCTGAAGTAAAAGTAGAATCCAATAGACTTGATAATTTTTTTGCAAACGTAGGTAAATTTTACGCAAGTAAAATTGACTATAACTCTAATGACACATTTCCTGATTTTATAAATAAACCTAAAAGTGAAAACTCTAATTTCTATTTATTTCCGACTAATCACATTGAAATTCAAAATATAATAAGAGAACTGAAAAACAATTCAGCACCTGGGATAGACGGAATAAACAATATAACTTTAAAGTCAATTGCTAAATATATTTCTAAACCTTTAGCAACTATAATAAATAAATGTTTTGTAGACGGATATTTCCCAAAAAGTTTTAAAATTGCAAACATTAAAGCTCTTTATAAGTCTGGTGATAAGTCAAAACCTGAAAACTATAGACCAATAAGTTTACTGAGCAATTTTACAAAAATTATGGAGAAATTAATAAAAAAACGATTAGCTAACTACATAGATAAAAATAAAACTTATTAATGTAAACCAATATGGGTTTTAATCAAAAAGGTGTACTAGAGATGCAATACTCAATATTGTCAATAAAGTAAATAAAGGCTTTGAAAAAAATGAAAAAATACTTACAATATTCCTTGATCTTGCAAAGGCATTTGATACTGTACCACATCATAAACTAATTGCTAAGCTGGAACATTATGGAATTCGTGGGGCACCCCTGAATCTATTGAAAAGCTATCTTCTAGAAAGATTTCAGGTTTTGGATGAAAGTTTGGAGAAATTGTCTGCTTTTGGATTGCCTCACGGTACTATCGCCCCTTCTCTATATTATATATGTCAACGATATTTTTAATACGAGTATAAAGCACCAAAATAGCTCTATTATCTCTTTTGCCGATGATACAGCTGTTACGGTTTCAAGTGAAACTTGGGAGTCCACTTATAAAAACGCTGAAGTCCTTCTCTATAAAATTGGGCTATGGTTCAGACATAACCTTTTAACTGTTAATTGTAAGAAAACAAAATACTTGGCTTTTTCTCCGGATAGTAAAGGTCAACCACCTATAAACAAATTGCTAAAAATCCATTTTGAAACCTGTAACTTTAACAGAGTAACTCTAATAGTCTTGCATTTCACACATGTAATTGTGAACCTTTGGATAGGCCAACTGCTTTGAAATATCTGGGAATTATTGTTGATCAACATCTCAAGTGGACGAGCCATATTGATTATCTGATTTCTAGATTGAGATATTTAATTTTCCAATTCTATAGAATAAATAAGTTGAACAATTTAGATATAATTAGACTAATATATAATGCTTACGCCGAATCCATTCTGCAGTACTGTATTGAGGTATGGGGGGGGGGGGGGTGCAATGAATACACACTTCAACAAGTTGTTCATTATTCAAAAATATATAATACGAGCAGCACTGGGTAGACCTAGACTTTATACAAGTAGACTGATTTTTGATGAATTCCAAGTATTAACTGTAAGACAATTATTTATGAAAAAACTTATTGTATACATAAATTGCAATAGAGAACTATTCAAATTCAGACAGATTGATTACAATATAAGACCGTTGAGAAATCTAGTTTTGATTCCAAATCTCAATAAACGCATTTGCAGACATCAAACTCTCTATATTTGCTGTAAACTTCTTAACGTGATACCCATAGAGCTGATACCATTCACGAATAAAACTAAAACTCTTAGAATAGATGCTTGGGTGAAGGCAAATGTTTATTTTAAAATAGGCTCTGTACATACATCTGTATTCTTATAATGTTTGATATAAGTTATTTTTAAGATTGTTTATAAGTGTTATTGTTTTGATTTTCATCTGGCGCACAAGCTTGGCTTTGCTGATGGAAATCTTGAGGTATATATTTTTTCTTATATGTACTGTAAAAAAACATAGTTTAATAGAGTGTATCTGATTGTGATGTACTATTACATTTGTTTTTTGGTGTTTTTTAAATAAATAAAAAAATAAAATGAAAAATTGCATAAAAATAGAATTCATCAATAGTGAAATAACTATCTTAAAACTCACAACAAGAAAATTTATTGCAATACTGTATTTTTCATTTTATTTTAAGTCATGATTGTAAAAATGAATCCTTCCAACTTTTATGTAAAACAAAAAGATTTAAACCATCAATAAATGTTTATTTTTTATAATTTAATATGTACTGTACGCAGTATTTAAAATGTCAAAAATGATCACTTTTTATAACTTAATATGTATTATTTTGTAGTTTTGATATCAAACAATAGAAACTTTTTATTCAACCTACAGAGCTCTGGGTGGGAATTTTGTCAACTACTACAACTGTTGATAACATCTCACCAAAAGGTTAGTTGGTTAGGTTATTTGTTTTTAGGAATTTTGTCAACTACTGCAACTGTTGGTAAAGATTACTGTTGGCATAGAAAGGTTAGTTGGTTAGGTTTTCGGTTGTTTTATGCAGGTTTCGAATCAGGAACAGGAATAACAACAAAAAACCTAACCAAGTAACCTTACAGTGAACAGTTGTAGTAGTTGACAAAATGCCCACCCAGAGCTCTGTAGGTTGGATAAAAAGGTGATGTTTTGTATTCTTGCTAGTACCATAGCCTTAAAAGTTTGCTTTCAAAATTTTCATTGTTGCTTTGTTGTTTTTTTGTGGTGTGGCGAAAAATAGCGTTCGCAATGCGGGCAAAAATGTTTTACCGGCTCTCAAACGCTTCAAGTTCTCGACTTCGTCTCGAACTTGAAAACCGCGATCTCGAGCCGGCAAACACACATTTTCGGCCCTAGGTGCGAAATATACTATTTTTGAATGTTCTTGAATGCACCAAATAATATTGTACAAAGCCCGAACTGTAGGTTCTACTACTGTTTACAATAAAGATAAAGAAGGAAGAGTCTTCTAACAATTTATGGAGATGATATATAGCCTATAACTAATTTATAGGCTCGGGGTACTTCCACGGAATTCTTCTTTCTCTAAACCCCTTCTGTCTCACAGCGTAGGGTGCAATTTCCACGGAATTAAAAAAGAAAACTAATCCCTCCTAAACGACATTTTGAGTGATTCATCCATTTCAGTCCATGTTATGTGTCAAAGTAAAATTTACCTAGTTCATTCATCATTGTCAATGGGAGATCCAGTCTCTTATTGATTTAGTAAAAATAATTTAAGCAGGCCTACTTAAAACTATTTTCACCACCTCAACTCATGTACCATGTATCTCTTTGGAAAGGGTGGTTTGAGGTACACCCCAGACATCTTTCTTAAACAACATTTTCAGTGATTCAAGACATCTTCTTTGAATCTTTTGTCAAAAATTGTTTTTTGGGCTTTAATTCCAACATTTCTTCTGTCTCTGGGGGAGACGGGAGAGGGAGGATCCATTCCCTGATCATAGCTACACAGTATAGTTTACACACACCATGCTGTAGTGATATGCTTTCTCAAAAAATATAATCAAAATACTCCGCTAATGTATTATTGTATTTATTCGCGTTTTTTCATTGTGTTGAGCTACTGTATTGTATTTATCTCTACAAATCTGGCCTAAAACAAAATACACCTTCAAGTATTAACGAATAAACAAGGGAATGCGAAATATACTATTACGATAGCAAACAAGCAGTAAGTCACGCACTTGTTCTGTTTAAATCATTCTATTGTTTTCATGGTTGGACGTGACTTCGACTGATCTTCATCCGATCTTCTAATTCTCTCTCCTTAGATGTCTTTGTCATTCTCATTCTTCAAGTCTGCAACTCTTTCACTCAATTGATTTCTCGAGACTTCTCGTGATTTCTTCAGATTTCTGGAACGATCGAGATCATGTTTCTTGAAGATTCTCGAAGTGTCTGGTGAGCTTCAATTCTTGGAATTATACAACTACAACAGCTATATAAAGGAGTCCACATGAACCAGACAGTCAGTTCTACAAAAGCTTGTGTGACAGTTGCGTTTACAAACCTGCGTGACAGATTGTGTTACATATCCAGTGCCAGTGGAGTAAACAATGCTCGTTTCCAGTGTATAATGCAGAGACAAGTGTTTACTGTTTATGTAGCTTACTAATAGTTTAAAGACGTTGTGTTAAGAGATATTATTTGGGACTGTCAAATAACGAATTGAACTGTGTTTTGTAAGTGATTAGTGGCTCATTTTGTCATTTCTTTCTACATTATTGTACAGTTTATTGGACTCTAGTTTCTTTTGTTATTGATCAGCCTGTAATTACTTAATCATTAATTCTTGTAAATAATTACTGAAAATAGCTATTATAGCTTGTCATTTGATGATCTGTCTTATTTAATTAATTGAACTTACAATTAATTTGTGTAAATAAAGTGCAAGTGTGAACTTTAGTGTTGCCAGCCTTATTTTAGCTATTAGAACCCGTAACATTATTTTCTCAATGATTTTTCTGATGTGATCAAGGGTTCTCATTGTTTGATGTTTGTGGATAATATAAAGATTTTCGAAGTCATCAATCCACTAATTACTTGTTTCAAAGAGACGTAAATAGACTGCATGAATGGAGCACAAGGAATAAATTGTTTTTGAACATTGATGAAAATTGTACTGTGGTTTCCTTTACTTGCAGGAGGAATTTGTTGAGTTACACTTATAAAATAAACAATAAACATTCGTCCGTCTTTATCAGGTAAAGTATCTTGGAGTAGTATATTCTGAGGCTACCTTAAAGTAATCACCATGTTGAAAAAATTATTAAAATGGCAAATCAAAACTTATGATTCATCATGAAGTCTCGAATGGATTTCAAAGGTAAAGCAGCTCTTATATGCCTTTATAAGGCATTGGTTCGATGTTAATTTTCAAGTATTTTTATAATGCTACTGATGCACTGAAATTGTTATCGCAAATAAATATCGATGTTTCTCCTGTATCACGACGATCAGTGTTTTCCGTTCAAGTAGGCCATTGTAAGTCTCTGAGTCAATTTTTCTCCCTATGAATGTGTTACCTAGATTAACTATTAATCAGATTAACTCCATTTCAGATGAAGTTGACATATTCTATCTCTCGAAAAACCAATTCTGCAATAAATGTAGCCGGATGGTATTGACTAGGTATGAGCCTGGTATGGCTCATCCCTATACAGTAGTGCCTAGTTGCCTGGTACAGATCGTTTCACGGTGCTTGGCGTCTCGCTGGTGGTAGGGGAGGCAGTGTGAGAGAGACAGAAAGTCTTTCCCACCACGCTTCCCCTCCAGCCGTTCCGTCAAGTACAGTCACGTCCAATACAGTCAACTGCTGGACTTGTAGCGGTAGCGAATGGTGCTGGCGGCCGGCGCTGAATAAAACTGTCATCTAACTATATTTATTATATAAACCTATATTTTTGGGGTTGTAGTATGTGGCAGAACAAAAACACGACTCATATTCTTTCACTCAAATTCTAATTACATACTTTTATCATACTTTTTACTATGTCCGACACAGAAACATCAAGTACTCCAAACAACCGTTTACGTAAAGTAATTGAAGCCAAGCTACATGGTATATAATATACGTAATTTTTTTGTAAAATTATCAAAAAAAGAATTTCGGGACAGTGTAAATTTTGAACAAGTTTTGAAACTAACTTCACAGAGGCTACAAATATTAGTAGTGATAGGGTACTATTGTATGTAATATTTTTATGCTTTATATGTGTTTGTGGCTGTGCGATAGGTTTTTGGTGATGATTCTTTTTTGGAGTTTTTTATATTAGCGATTATTAATGCATTAAAATGTTATCTTTTTTAACTGTTCCTTCTGTGTCATTCAACAGTTGGGTTTTTCAAAATAAATTTTAAAAAGTACAGAAAAGTTTAGATTATTCTTTTTAAAACTAATTTTTCAATCATTATATAAAATAGGCGATGTATTTTTAGTCTCTGATGTGTCTTAGTTATAAGAAAATTATCAGAAGTTCAAAGTCAATCCTAGGGGATATAAACATCGTCAAAAAACCCCGAAATTTCAATTTTGAGCGCCCATATTTCATTGAATATTTTTTACAATTTTTCGTAGCCGCAATACATGACATTTTAATACCTTAATAATTGCCAATACAAAAGCTACGAAAAATAATTCCAAAGACCTATCGCACAGCCTTAAAACATAATTGTAATCCTAGTAATATTTGTGAATGTCACACGCTTAAATAAAGCAATTCACACTAAAGGAGAATAGTTATAAATCAATAACTCGTGAAGTAATTGTCGTAAAAACATGGGATTTGGACTAAATTCTTCTTTGTAATGTGGCGAATAGATTAATTACTGATGGATGGCGTATAATGTTTTAATTATTAAAATGCAACAAGTAGAAGAAATAATCAGAAATTTGTCGTGAACATAGTGGTAGACGGCAGCGAGCGGTATTAGATTCCCTAATTTGAACTTGACTGTACCTCGAGGCAGCAGGTACAGTAGTGGGTGAAGGCGCTCAGTGCGCATGCTCCATCGAGGCGCCATGCACCGTGAACGGATCTGTACCTTGAATGGTCGAGCAAAATGAAGATGGAATTATGGGTTTTTAATGTTAACTTTTACAATACCATATACTGTAGCATTACAATTACACATATTAGAATTCATTAATACTCTCCATCATTCATTTTTCGTTCTCTTCGCATTTACTTTTCAATTCATTTCATTTGTATATGTTTTCCATTGTAAATTGGCAAATCTAATAATTTTTGTATATGCTATGTTACTTTTATTTCACATCTCAATTATGTACTTGATTATTTTGCATGTTATCATTTTGTTGTAAGCTTTATAATATATTTTGTGGAGCTTTATAATATATTTTATAACATATTGTGGGGGCATATTGGATCCAACGGATCTGTTGATTCCATAAGAATTGAATCTCTTTTTGAATAAATTTCTCATCCTAGGCTGTTACCGAACTGAAAATGGTAAGTTGACAAAGGAGGCTTTACATCTGGTGTTACTTTATTTGATTAATTATTCATTAAAAGAGTCAGAAATATTCAATTAGGGTAATAATTTTAAAAAAAGGCTAATTTTTGTTGAGAAGATTTCTTGACTGCAAAAATGTTTCACCCATTTTGTGCCGCTTCTATTCGAGTATTGGCGCTTAATTTATTCCCGCTGTTCCCGAATGAATGAATAGATGCACAAGATGACTCTGGTGTAATTAATTAATATCATTTGAATTTGAACTGCACGAAAAGAACTCACTCATTCAGTAGTTCTTCCATTAGAAACGAGAGAAGCGCGATCAGTTATCTCTTCTATGCTACTGGAGTTCACTCAACGGAAAGAGATGGCAATGAATTAGAGCTGAATTAAAAAGAGTGAATAAGAAGCGAGCGCAGAGTTAGTATTCGAATGAGAACAGTGAAAAGAGAAGGATGAGAAAATTAGTAGAGCGAATGATAATGAAGAAGATAAAAGGAGTGTGATTAATCAGCGCAATGATCATGAATAATCGGAGAAGGTGTTATCAAATGAGAAGCTTAATTACAAAATGTAGCTTACTGCGAGTACACCCACTTTAAAAAAGACTTCCTTCAACTGAAAATCTTTTCAGTTTTGTTTGATTGGATTTCGTCTCTATTTCATTAGCAATCAGTATTTTTATTTCAATTTTTGACAAAGATTTATTATGATACAACTATTTGTATTTTTCGACTGTTTCAAAAATCACAGATATCATTGATAGAACACATTTTGCCTCGCATGCTGCATAATGAAAATGTTGCTCATAAATAGTATTCTCTAATTCCATGGAATGTTATATTCTATGTATTCAATTCCAACATTTTCTGTGATGTTTTCCATGACGAAATACTTAATGAACAATCTAAAATTAAAACTGACACTGTACTTCACTTTTATATAATGTTTTATTCACTTATTGGAGATGCTTGAGGGATGCATTTCACTTCTGAAAAGAAGCTTCGTCAGCCTTTTCAGAAGTGAAATGCATCCCTCAAGCATCTCCAATATATGTGAGTAAAACATTATATAAAAGTGAAATACCGTGCCAGTTTCAATTTTATATTGTTCATTAAGTATTTCGTCATGGAAAACATCACAGAAAATGTTGGAATTGAATACGTAGAATATAACAAACATTTCATGGAATTAGAAAATAATATATGACTAATTTACTTCATTTTGTTGTATCCTGTGAATGAAACAGCATTGACAAAATTGTTCCAAACGCTCATTTTCAGGCCTAGTGATTAAATTTTTTAATATAATTGTTTAATGAACAGTGCAACTTTTCAAATGAATCTTACAGATATTCCATTCCATATAACAAACCCAAGTTTTATAAAGTTTGGGTATTTTTTGGTTGTTATTTATCAGGCAGTTTTTATACGAAATTAAATGCTCTAAAAGATTTGTGAGTAAAGTTGGACATTTTATCCTGAAAACCTAGAAATGAGAGCTTTGTATAATTTTCGCCTATTATTTCGAAAACTCCTAAAGTTTCAGACACATAAAGTATTTTATTAAATTTCTCAGCTCATTTTACATAATTAACTGACGGATAATTTGAAATCTGAATAAAAATAATATACTGTACTGAGTTCTCAATAAGTATTATAATACAATGAATTTTATATTGTTTGTATACGTTTTTAAATTTTTTTATTATTTAATGTTTTATAATCCTGGATTTCTTGTTCCATGACGAACTGCGTTGTTAATGTTAACTTTTTAAGTGAATTGAACGACTTGCAGTCAAATTTTTATTAAGAATAAGTAGTATTTTACTTACTCTGTAGGCCAAACGTTTTCGAGTTGTTAAAACCCATCATGTTTTATAATCAGTTCCTGATGGAGTCCTTCTTCATTAACCTTCTTCCGAAACATCGTTTATCTTCCAAATAATTAATTTTATGGTTGTTATTAATTAGTACAATAATTAATTTTCTATGTATAAAAGTGAGAAGTTAAATGATTCTGATTTGGTAGTTTGCTATCAAATTAAGCGCAGCTGAATCATGTTTTGAAGTTAATATGATTTATAGGTGAAGACAATGAAATCTAATTAGCATCAATCATAATTTATGGCACGCCTGTAATGTTACAAACTAACTTGTATTGGATCAATGGAAAGTGACTTCTATACACTGTTATTAGATCTTGATGGTTTTGAGTAATAAAGCACTTCAATTATTGTTCCAAACAAGTTAGTTGGACCTTGTTGGCTTATTAAGTTGTTAGGTCGATTGTTTTGTGATAAATTGTTCATCTTCTAATGACATCCAATACCACGTAAAAGACATTATCAATGTGTTGTCAAATTGCGTCAAGGCCATCTGATATTGGCACTTGATTGAAACATTAAGTTTCAATCATTATTTTTTATCATTATTTTTCAACCTTAAGTTTAACAAAATATTAGTGTTTTATATCAGCTAGCCTGAAAAATTTACATTTAGTAACAAATTCACCGATAAATTTTATTTACCACACAGGCATCATGTATTAATATTGTTAAGCATAGAAAATTAGTCTCTTATGTTCAAGAATCATGTCCAAGTATTCTATCAAATCAAAATGAATAAATAAAATATGGATAAGAATTTGAAAATTCTACATTTATGTTCAAGGTTCTTCTTCGGGCTCCCTGCACTAAGTCAATAAATCAATTAAAAAGAGTAGAGTAATGAAAGAAATTCAACAATGTGAACAGGGGAATATCGATTGTTTGAAGCAGAATCTGCTACAAGAAAACTGGAGTAGGGTTTACAATAGCAATAGTTTAAATGACAAATATGATAGTTTCATTAATATTTTAAGGTTTCATATTACTATGAGTTGTCCAGTTAAAAAAGTCCCTGTAAAGAACAAACTAGACAAGATTGAAGAGTGGATAACTGATGATATCCTTGCAGAAAGAAATAGGGTTAAAGATGCATATGATGAATTCAAACTATTTAGAAATATGTTAAGTGAAGATAATTACAAAGCTCTAAAGAAAAATTATACAAGAGAAGTGAAAAGAGCGAAATGTAAGAAAACAGCTGAAATTTTGAATAATAGTGTGTACTTTAACACAGCAGTGTGGGATGTAATAAACAAAAATAGGCAAGTAGCTCATGTAGATGCTTATACTAGTGTCCCCAGAATAATTAACGAAAATAACAAATATATTGATGGTAGTGTAGACATTTGTAATTTCTTTAACAGATATTATCAACTGGTTGCTAAGGATCTTCAAAAATCTCTTAATACAGGTATTAGCGATGCAAACATGAGGAATACTGAGGGGATTCAGAACGAATTAAAATTCCACCCAGTATGCCAAGACGAGTTGTCAAATATCATTGATAGTTTAAATAATAAAAAAACTGTAGGAATGGATGGGGTATCCAGTAAAATTCTGAAAGAATGTAAAGATCAATTGTTAGACCCTTTGATTCATCTGATCAATCATTCATTAGAGTAAGGTGTTTTTCCAGATAACTTAAAAGAGGGGAAGATCTTGCCAATCTTCAAAAGTGGTGATAGAGAAAAGGTAGAAAACTATAGGCCCATTAGTATTTTAAATGTAATAAGTAAAATTTTTGAAAGAGTAGTTCTAAATAGGTTACTTCTGCACCTTCAAGAAGCTAACTTTATCTGTGATGAACAGCATGGCTTCCAGAAAGGGAGATCAACAAAAACAGCCATATTTTCTCTAGTTGAAAAACTAATAGATATAATAGATTCAGGTGATAAAGCTACTGCAATCTTCTTAGATCTGTCAAAGGCATTTGATTGTGTTAATCATAGAACTTTATTGTAAATACTGCAAAATGTAGGTGTAAATGGGGTTGAACTGAAATGGTTTGAATCATATCTTATTGGGAGAAAACAATGTGTAGAACTAACTACAATAGTTGGTAATAATATAGTGAAGAATAAATCTAATAAATTAGAGGTACAAGCTGGAGTGCCTTAGGGGTCAATACTAGGTCCATTGCTTTTTTTGTTATATGTCAACCGTTTACCTAAAGAATTAATTAGTGGTAGAGCCCTCTTATTTGCTGATGATACATCACTCATTTTCAGCAATTCCATTCTAGATAATTTAGAAATAAGTGCCCATATAGGTGTGCAGTCCATTGTCCAATTTTTAATTCAGTTGAAATTAACTATAAATAGTAAAAAATGCCAATACCTTCAATTCAAAAACAAAACATAATTTAAACGAAGATAGGGCTATAAACGTGTTTGTAAACGATAATCAATCAGACCAGGAAGAAAAAATTGCATTTCTAGGAGTTATGTTGGATAGACGATTGACCTGGACTCCATACATTAAGAAAATATGTAGTAAAATTTCATCTGGGGTATTTGTCCTGCGACAGCTCGCTAGATTGAATGACAAAAAGTTACTCTTTACAGCTTACCATGGGCTCTTACTGTCACATATTAGGTATGCTATCTTAGTATGGGGTAATTCATCAAAACAAAATCTTGATAGGGTGTTTAAGATCCAAAAAAAGAAAGCGGTTAGGTGTATAGAAAGAGTAAATAGATTAGATTCATGTAGGCCGTTGTTCAAGAGACTTGGTCTCCTAACTGTACCCTGCTTATATGTGTATGAAGCTACTTTATATATAAAAACGAATGATATTAACCAAAATCTTGATGTACATGATTATAATTCAAGAAGCCGAGGAGATTATCACTTGGTGAGTCACAATAGTAGCTTATTCGAACAAAAACCTAGTTATATTGGTAGGAAATTCTACAACAAGCTACCGCAGTTTTTGAAGAGTCTTGAAAATATAGAAATATTTAGAAAACAATTGAAGAAATATTTAGTTGATAAAGCTTTTTATAGTGTACAAGAGTTCCTTTCACATCAAAATTAAGCCTCACCTCAACTAATTGAAGTAATTATGGTATCTAGTGTATAATATTGTTGATCTGACTTGTCTTATACTCCTTAACTGGAGTCTCCAAGACGTAATCTACAAAAAAAAAAAAAAAAAAAAAAAGTAGCCTACATGTGGATCTCAGGATGAACAGCTAGACACGATTTGAAATAATGATTCACCAATAATCTATTTCCAAAATCTATTTTCTAAATAAAATATGGATAAGCATTTGAAAATTTTACATTTATGTTCAAGGTTCTCCTTCGGGCTCTTTGCACTAAGTAGACTACATGTAGTTCTCAGTATGAACAGCTAGACACCATTTCAAAGTGTTTGAAGTAATAATTCTCCAATAATCAATTTTCAAAATGCATAATGATTAAAAAACAGAATTCCAGTGAATAATAGGATTTATTCACCCAGTTTTAGTTAACTGAGATAAAATAAGTAAATGCTCTATGTAGTTATCAGTAAATACTTGCGATGACAAGCAAATACTAAAAAAGAATACTGAAGCATTAACATGATTGAAACATAAACATTAACTTGAAAAACAGAAAGTAAAATTATTTTTTATTTTCATCAACACCCATTCATTGTTTGTTGTAATCGCTGAAAAAATGTTGGCTCCTTCAATACTACGTTGAAATTAATGTTTCCCGGTTTATTTGTAGGTAGGGAAGAATCGACCAACCACCAATAGATTCACATTAGCACTCAATCACTTCGACAGAAAAATCAGTTCAAGAAAAATAAAAATAAAGGAATAGAGTGAAGTAATGAAATTAAAATGACCAGGATGTGAAGCCGGCATAAACTATGTAATGTACAATAACAAAATTCAATTATTCTTTTTAAATAAAAACATGATATTGGCATCATCAGTTTTTCTGATACGGTATCAATATTATTCTATCAGTCTGGTCTATGATATTACAATAGACCTACAATATGCGTAACACCGCAGAAACTCTGCTGATAAATTAATCGTGTGGAAAGATTATCCTTTGTCGATGTGATCATCTCTTTCCCCTTATGTGAGGTGTATGGCTGAAGGGAAAGCGTTAATTAATGACTATGCGAACAACAACACTGATGAGAAGTGGGGTGTAGGCACCCTATGGGTGAAGCGGCTGAGAGGGGATATGGCAACAAGTTCATCTATGCCAAAAGTTGAACCGCTAAGTGAAAGAGGATTGGAAGGGCTTAACTGGCAACTTGGACTTGCCTGTTACATGTCTGCAACTCAAGTTCTTGTTCCCAAGAGCAATCACGTTCCCAAAATAGTGATACGATAAAATGCGATCACTGCTGGAACTAGACAACATCAAAATGCCATCATGCAAGTGTTGTGAATGGTACCGTACTCGAAACTTTCTGAGACAACTTGTGGATCTGCTTAAATTGTTGGTTCTTAACAAAGCATCTATACCACTGAGTTAGACAGCAGTTAAATCACAGTTCATATAGGATGAGCTCAAAATGTTGTATGAAATTGCAGAATAAAACGTTGAATTGTTGCGTCATACTCTTCATATTAGCACAAAATTGATGTTGAAAGTGATTATTTTGTATGTTATGAGAAGCGAGAAGCCATAACACATTGGAAATATATTACTGTGACAGAAAATTATCTTAATCAATGACTTGGTATGATACAATAATGAGTGCAACTTGGTATGAGTACAATAATGCATATTGGGATCAAAAATCAGAACAATGATGAAATTGGATGTTAACTAATTCTCTATAATATTAAAACTGACACTGTATTTCACTATTAAATAATGTTTTACTCACATATATTGGAGATGCTTGAGGAATGCATTTCACTTCTGAAAAGAAGCTTCGTCAGCCTGCCGCCAGGGGTCATGCTCTGTTTGGGTTAGGTCTCTAACCCAAACAGAGCATGACCCCTGGCGGCAGGCTGACGAAGCTTCTTTTCAGAAGTGAAATGCATTCCTCAAGCATCTCCAATACATTTGAGTAAAACATTATTAGAAGTGAAATACAGTGTCAGTTTTAATATTAGATTGTTCATTAAGTATTTCGTCATGGAAAACATCACAGACTAATTCTCTATTTGTGGTGTTAATGCATACGCGATGTTCAGTCACGAGCGTTCAATACTGTGCTCGGATGGGAGACCGTGCTTCAATGACTTCATGTTATAAGCTTTACCTTACTCACCTGATGGTTCGGAACCCACCTAAAATAGTAGGTCCACCATGTTCCCCAAAACATGGCTCATACGGCAAGATGGAACTACCCAAAAGGGTCTCCCTCCAATAAAAGCCATACGCTTATTATTATTTTGTGGTATTTGTTATTTTTTTATTGGTGTTTTATTTCACATAACATTTCATATAAAATAAAATTGATTTAAATTTCACTACTTGATAATATTTATATGTGCATTATTAATACACAAATCGCCATGTGATAGAATGTATTGAACACAAGTATTATTGTAGGGTATTACTCATGAGAATGCGATGGAAATTTCTATTCCTTCAACAATTTTCTTGATAATTCTATTATTTAACCATAAATTATGAGAGAATAAACAAAATTGACTTAGAACTCTACTCTTTCACACTATAATAGCTCTTTAACTCTATAACTCTTGTCTTGTGTAACAATCTTTTGAGATGATATGTATCTTTCACTTAGCTTCAGTCTCCAGACAATATCACATGCCAATAATAATAATTGAAATTTGAAGTAGATTCATATTGAAAGAGAAGCACTCTTCTGAACTTAGGAAACAAAGCCAATGTTTATGAATTCGTTTTGTGGTGGAAAATGAGATCAGACAATATTGTTGTAGCCTCATAACGTATATTCTTCCCCACGATTCCTTGTCGTGTTCAAGACCCTTATTCTAAGCCTTACACTTGAAGCCTATTCTTCTCAACTCATACCAACTCAGTTCACCTTCTCACCATCCCCTTTATTTCCGTCCTTCTTCCTGTTGTTCCTTCTTCCTACTTCTTTTCTTATTTCCTTAGAAGCATCTTGTTCACTTCAATCCCTCTTTGCAATACCGTACCCGTTAAAAGTCCTCTTCATGTCTCCTAAATTATTATTTCCAACATGCGTCGTCCATTGGAACTCTTATTTTTCCCTGGATTTCTTGTTCTATGACCAACTGCGTTGTCAATATTAACTTTTTTGGTAAATTTAACGACTTACAGTCAATTTTTAATTAAGAATAAGTTATATTTTACTCACTCTCTAGGCCGAACGTTCTCAACTTCAAGGCATTTACAAGGCCTTGAAGATGAGTTTCCATAACTCGAAAACGTTTAGCCAAGAAAGTGAGTAAAATATTACTTAATAATTCTTAATAAAAATTGACTGTGAGTCGTTAAATTCACCAAAAACGTTATTCTTATTTTTTATTCATCTCTTCACTTTCCATTGTATCACTTATTGCAACTATATGCCTACTGCATTATTTAAGTTTTTCTAAGCCTTACTTTATTCCTTCATTTTCAATATAATTTTAATCAAACATGTATCACCTCTACATTCTTTTTTTCCGTCTCAAGTTCTATTTTTTCAAAGCATATAGAGATAACTTATATAACTATCTTTGAATACCTCTTTTACCTTGCTTTATCTCTACTCCACCCGATTGTCAACCCCTCACCCCTATTCATTCCTTGTTTCACATTGATAGATAACTATTAGAAATCCTTTTTTCAATCGCCAATCATATCTAGTTTTCATCATTTCCTCCCCCCCCCCCTTAATAACTTCAAGAAAACATCAACTAATTCTTTACCATGAAGTAAATTATAATCAATATTATTGAAAAGTGTTCACGCTTGATAAAGACTACATATAGGCTATCAAATTTTACTTTTATTGCAATGGATCTTACTTAATTGTTTGTTTTCAAATTGGAGATAATATATTTAACTGCATTGCATCTGCTTATTTTAATTTATTTTTCCAACATCAACCTGGCGTTGTTATTTTCATTTGTTGTAACACAAAATAACACAAAAAAATTTTCTTTGCAAAGAAATACACCAAATTATGTTCTTTATCTCGAGTCTCGAGTAGATACAGTGTGGCTATATACTTTTGTCTTACACTTCAATTATATACTGAAGACTCTTGCACTTGCTGCTCTCAGGTTTCCTAGAAATCTCAGCGAAATTTTTATTAGAAGAAAATGTGGATGGTATCAGAATTGGTTGAGACTGAGTCGAAATAATTATGATACAGACTGGCCAGATAGACTGGAAGAGAAGGATAAGTGGAGCGAAATGGGCCAACCTCTAGTCACAAAAATTAGACAGACAATTCGCAGTAAGTTGTTAGATAGGGCTAATGTGGCGCAATTCCACTCGTCAATAAATGCTGTACTCAATAAAGAGGAGAATATTATTAGAGGATATATAAATGATAGGAATAAGCGGCATTTCATAAGTATTATCTTTAAAACTAGAGGAGCTCTCATTGCCGCTTTTAATTACAGGCCCGAAAGACAGGAAAAAACGTTTAGATGCTCCATGTGTAATAGCCAAGAGATTGAGGACACCTACCATATAGGGGAATGTAAAATATTGGGGGAACTTCGAAAAACCTGGTTCAATAAGTGGAGATTGGGAAGGAGAGAAGTTGTTGAGTATTTGAATGGTAGGAGTTGGAAACATCAGGTAGGATATGTAAAGGCCGCATTGAGATATAGAAGGGCAATCATTGAGGAGTTCAATTATTGATAATGTGGTAAATAAATAATGCAAAAGTATGTGCCTTATCACCCAATTCATATTAACTATAATAATTTAGCCATCTTTTATTTATGTTTTATATTGTTTTTCATCGCAAACCCAGCCACATGTGTGTGTGCAATATCAAGTATCAGGCCTAAAATACTATCATGTTTATCAACTTCGGCTGACGGCAGATTGCCAAACCTAATGAACTGTGTAACACAAGTTAATTCTTTCTATTAATTTTTTTTCATTGTTGAAGGTTCCATGATATCAAATGTAATGCTGTTTGATGGTATTGTAGCAAGGAGCTGGAAGTTCCTTTCCTTTTCTTGTGTGATAATTAACTGATTTGTCAGTGTTTTAAGTTAATTATGTAAATAAAGTTTGGGTGTTACTTTCAAGTGTTGCCAGAATTACTTTAGAGATAGAACCCGTATTGTTACATAGATTTTCTTAGCTGACTAATAGTGAAATGCCTTCATTTCTGCATATGTTAGGCAATAATATTGAAAACGATCTAAATAAATTCCATGGTAAAGAGTAGGAATCATAACAAATTAAAAAAGCTGAAGCCGTGGATAAGAGATGGCCTTTGCATCGTGATTCACAATCGTGATAAACTTTTTAAATCATTGTCTTGAAATACCAATAGTAATAGGCTTCAAAATTCTCTTAATACATTAACAAATAATGTAAAACTCTGGATGAAGGATGAGATAAGAAAATATTATTCAAATTTCAGTGACTTACCTAAAGCACAGTGGAAAGAAATACCAAAATATATTTTGTGGTCAATCTCCCTTCAAATCATTGAGTTGAAATTAGATGATTCTGTAATTTCAGATGATCAAATGGTTCTTGATACTCTCAATAACTATTTCATTAGTGCTCCTAATATACTCAACTAAACCATTAAATCAAAATATAATTGACAATCATAAAGAGTGGATGAAAACATATTTGAAGAATAGAGGACAGTATATATGTTTGCATTGGAGGGTTAAATAGTGGTACTCATAAAATTACCAACGGTCTGCCTCAGAGGTCAAGTTCAAGTTTTATTCAGCTAGAAGATACAAGTGGTACATACAGCCAAGTCAAATAGATTGAAAAAAAAAACAATTTTAAGGTTAACATAAAAACATACAAATTCAATACACAAAAGTTAAGGAACAATTGTTAGTCTGTAAGCCAATAAATACTACAAATAAAAGCCAATAAATGCTACAAACCACACCAATCCGGTCTAATCTTTGACCTTTACTGTTCCTCATTTATAAAAATGATTTTTATTCTCTCATGAGATCCATGGATCATGGATCATGGATCATGGATCTGTTAAATGTTTGCTGATTACACAGCATTCTCATATTCTTCGAAAAATGTACATGAATTGTAGCATATGACGCAGATGGATCTTGATAGCTAAGGTTTGATTTTAACCAATTAAATTCTGCAAGGACAAAGTATGTGACTTCTACATTGTCATCATCATTCATGTTGTACCGAATGAAATTGTACCATGAAATTGGTTGTGATTTGATGCATTGTCGCTGTGCTATTGTTGAAAAGTCACAGTCCATCAGATATTTTGATTTGGTTATGTATGAGAAACTGACATGGAGTTCTCATGTGCTTGGTCTAAGAAAACGCACACTTTTGATAATGTTTTATAACTTGAGGCAGTTCCCCCCATTTTACTTTTTGCGTCAGTTATATTTTGCCTTTCTTAATTCCAGATTTTGGACTATGGAATCGCATGTTGGACTTAACGTGTATTTCTCACTTCAAATCAATCATCACATTGCATAAGACAGAAATTTGAGTCATGTTTGGAGTCCACAGATATTCTTACCCTTTTTTTAAACAAATTAATGTAATTCCTCCACGTTATATGTATGTTTTTACGGGTTTGCACTTTTTTACAGGATGAGTGAGAGCTTACACAGGTTGAGAGTGATCATACTGGCAAACTCGTCAGCTTGCACAAGGATTAGTGAGCTGTGAGGTGCTCTAAAGTAAATTGTGCACTATTCCAAGAGTGTTTCCTCTCTCTTGGACCCAAGTTTTTCAATCGTTTACCAATTGATGTTAGAAGGATTAGGACTATCAAGAAATTTAAATCATAGGTAAAAGTTTCGCTCCTGGAAAGTCCTACTGATGATTTGAAGAGCTGATTTAAAGCAATAGGATGACTTGTCCCCGAATTCCAAAAAATTATCATGTGAATTGATATGATGTGTTAGTTTATCTGTTAAATTGAGCCTTAAAAATACGTTAACAAAAAATAATTTATATGTTAATTAAATATGTTAAAAAAATTATATAAAAATATATAATATAATTAAATATAGTTGAAAAATATAATTAAATACGTTAAAAAAATTAACAAAAAATACGTTTACCGTATGCGTGTGTGTGTATGTGCATGATAAAATAGCTTCCGACTCCTGCTTGCACTCAAGTGATACATTTATCACTTCGCCAACTGGTATTTATTTCACTTGTTTGTTTTATATAAAAATAAAACGTTCAATTTTTTCTTTTAATTGTGATCTACAAAATGTTATTTCTACAGTCATTTTATTACAATATGATTCATTTAATTTATGAAGTAGTGGGCTGTGCCTGTTGTGTCTTTACTCAATTGTGTTTCTTGAAATAAATGAATGAAACATAAAAGAATTGTTGATTTTTCTTTTAAGTTAATACCTCTGTAATCTTCCTCTTCTTTGAACATTATTGATTGTAATTGTTTATGTCTATGTGAACATTGACTCGTTTAAAGTTTTTTTCTATATAATTGTATAAGCAAGTGAAATAAAAATATTCTATTCTATTCCATCTCCTCAACAAGATATTTTCTTCTTTTCCTTCTCATATTTTATTATTGAAATTATCATCAAATCAATTATTCAATATAATTTTTATTCTCATCTTCTACTGCTCATTTGTATTTTTATTCTACATCATCATTATTTTTCTTCTAAAACTACTTTTTACTCGTTGTGTTTTCTTCACCACAATTGCGTAGAATTAAAGGTCTTGTTCGTCCTTACTACCTTCTCAACTTGACATTTTTTGTCTACAACTTGAAAATATGGCTCTGTTTTCTCATTTGTTATTTTCCTTTTTTATCCTAATCATTATTTCTACATTACTTTTCTAAGCTTTATCTTTTTCCAGCTCCTTCAATTCTTCTGTGATCTCAATTCGACATCCTGTACGTCTACATTACTCTTTCTTTTCCTCATTATTTTTTAATTCTGAAATTTGATATCCTGTTTCAATTACTTCTTCTTTTTATACCTCTTACTACTTTGTTTATTCATCATCTAATATTTCCACAACCCTTCCTATTATTTCCTCCACTTTTCTAGTTCCAACTAATTACTAATATAATACTGAAGTAGGACTGTATAATAGAATACTTACAAATACATCATTATAATTTTCTTCAAAATTATTCCCCCTTCTAACTCTTTTCTTAATCTCCTCGTAATTTCATTATCTTCTCACTTCTTTCCATCCCTCTATCATTATAATTATGTATTTTACTGCTCTGTGATGTTTTTCATGACGATATACTTGATGAACAATCTAATATCAAAACTAACAATCTATTTCTATTTAATACATGATTTTTACTCACTTTTACTAGAGATACTGGAGGGATGCATTTCACTTCTAAAGATAAGGCTGAGGAAGCTTCTCTTTAGAAGTGAAATGCATCCCTCCACAGTATCTCCAGTGAAGGTGAGTGAAAATAATATATTTAATTGAAATTCAGTGTCAGTTTTGAAATTTGATTATTTTACTGCCTCACAGCTCATTATTATTCTGTCTCTTCTAGACTCAACCTCTTTTTGTCACCATGCATACTATCGCAGTCTCAGTCTTAACTTAGCCTCCCTGTATTCTGCCGCTGTTCAACACGTAGTGCTGAGAATATTGTCAACGCTCAAGAATGTAGAGATTACTTTGTATTCACTTAGGAAGTAGCAATTACATCCTGACCTCGACGCAAGCCGTCTATATATTACTTGCTTAGTGAGAAGCAGTGCTCCAACTCCTACGGTATACCGGTCACTAGGCAGAAACATGTTGAAACTACTACAATGCCACACATAAACCTCCATCAGCCTAGAGTTTCATAGAATAAGCTACCAATAATTGACAAAACGGCCTTAAATTGAAAAGAATACGTTAATTGATAATTAAAAATGTTTTAAATAATTACAGAGCTGGAGCAATGGCGTAACCGAGGTTTCAAGCGCACTGAAGCAGAAGTGGCTTACGACCCCCCCCCCCCCCCCCCGAAATAAAAATTCAGTCTCATACTCAACCACCCGATTGGGCTGCACATAGCAGTGCAAACGATTTGCTAACTTGACTTATAAACTGAATTCAAGAACATTAATTATAGTTCTATTATTAACAATTTTCCATTAGGCCTACCAATCATTTGTGTTGTATGTTGCTACTATTATCACTATGACTATACCATTTTAATTTGCCATTGAACAATACATTCAATTCGGTTATTGTAAGTTCACTTCAAAATTAAATAATGCTCAACTCGAGAAGCTGCTATTTTAATTAACGAGCGAGGTCTACTGTTCACAGAACAACAAGTAATATTGTTCGGCTATTGTTTCAAAGAATGACTAGTATTCGTGTTACTGCAGCCGGCTGAGTTGCAATAATATGTTGAATGTTGAATCAGTTCACAACAGTGGCCTGGGGCGGACTTCCCCCCCCCCCTCCCCACGTTAATACGCTACTGGTAACCGAACTAGAAAATTTTGTTGGAGCAATATGTTACATACACATGAAATAGTAAATGGTGTAAATAACAGTACGGTACTATACTGTAAGTAGTATGAATGAATATAGTATGAACAAATAGTAATAACTGATTGGTTGTTCAGGTCTAGCCCTACTATGTCATTACACATTACACAGCTGTGTTACATAACACAGCTATATAGTGTAAACTCAGCTTCAGTTGAAAACATGCTTCTTCTACAGCTACGACTTATCATGACGACTGGGCGTTATCGCAACGCCTGGTTCACAACTGAGTGGCGTGTCCTGGGTGGAACGTTAACCAGCCTGGTTGACGCATAGGCATCATCTGGGCAGGATCTATTGTGTTGCTAGGGTGGGAGTTTGAGGAATAGAATTTGGGGCACCCAATGTTCGTGGATAGATTTGTCTGCTACTAGTCTTTGGTGGTGGTCTCTCATTACCGGCTTTACCGCTTGACATCAATTATCACTCTTCTTACTTTTTATTTTGAATTCCCTTTTGGTGGCAAATGTTGGATGTAAGGATATTGTTATTCTTAGACTTTCATTTTTACATGTGCATCTATTAATTTAACATTTACAGTATGTAAATCAGGCTTGCACATTTCCGACTAACGTTTCACTTACCGTACTTACATTTCTAGGTAGGGCTGATCCCTAAATTAATCACCTTTATAGAACAAATAAAGGCAATCATTCTTGATCTAAGATTTCTAATAAAAACTTGAAAAACTTTTAAGTGGTGATTATGGCTCATGTTATGGCGTGACGACCGTTTCACTCTGATGTTAAGAGCATCGTCAGACGACCCATAGTACACTGACTCAAGGCATGATCGAGTTTGAGGGTTATGGATGTTGGAAGTGCGAGGGGGTGGGAGAATGAGTAGGCAGGAGGTTAGAAATTGGGATTATTTTGTCAAAAATGGTGTGTGAGAAGAAGTTAATTTGGTCATTTAAAATGTTGCCAGGTTGCTGTTTTGTGTGTTTATAAATTTCATATTGTTCTAAAACATTGAGTTTTTGACTTTTGTGAGTAAAGTGTAGTATGTCTAAATTAGTGTCCATGTCTGTATAACTGTGGCCTGTTGAAATGATGTATTCAGCAAAAGTGGAATGTGTGTGATGGCTCTTGTGTGTTCTTTGAATCTAGTGGTGAATGTCCTGCCAGTTTGCCCTATATAGAACTTGTTGCAGTCATTGCATTTTATAAATGTCAGATATATTATATTTGTTTTGAGGTGTTGTCTGAGAAAGCAGGTGTTTCTTGAGTGAGTTAGTTGTTCTGAAAGCATCATTCAGAAAACTCAAATATAAAATAGAATATAGAAATAAAAATATCGGTACTATATACCTATAAACACTTTTATGTACTATCGATAGTATATGATTGACAAACAGCGTCTCGACTAAGCTGCACTTTTTTGTCAATACGATATCAAAGAATAACAACAATTTAGCGAAATTAGTATAGAAGCATCTGATAAACCAGTGCCCATATCAATAAATAAATATTTCCCCCCCCCCCTATTAACAGGATATTTCATGGTTGCAAATTCATGTTTATAGATGATGGATGAACTGAGCAATCGTTTGAAAAATATTTTAAGCATGCAGCTTTTTTATTTATAATAGGAAAATAAAAAATGAATCTTAAAAAACGGAGATTTTGCTGTTGCCCACTTGTTTAAAAAAACAATGAAATTATACCCTTGAACCTATTTTTTATACGATTCTTCACTTATTATCAATATACAGTATAAAATGAAAAAATTTTAAAACACTTTTGAGTGGAAATTATGACTCATGTTATAGCGTGACGGCCGTTTCTCTCTGTTGTAAAGAGCCTCATCAGACGACCCACAGTACACTGGTTTAAGGCATGAGTTGGCATGAATACTCATGCCTTATGAACCAGTGTACTGTGGGTCATCTGATGATGCTCTTTACAACAGAGTGAAACGGCCGTCACGCCATAACGTGAGTCACATTTTCACTCAGAAGTTTTTTTTTCATTTTTATTATATACTAGTGGAAACAAGATGGATTTTCAACATTATAATACAAAAAAGTTGACTTGATTTTCAATAGTACTGTGTATAATATGATTTCAATAGACAATTACATTTTCAGACCTTGAAAGCTCCTAAAAGTTTCAGAATATTTGAAATTCACAAAAGATTCATAATCATGGGAGCATTCAATTTTGTTCATCCTGAACTTTGTAGGGCGGGAGAGGTTTCCATTTCTATAATGGGCTAATTTCATGGAATAATAATATTACGTACAAAATATAGAGTTCACAAGATAAAACTATGAAACTTCAATAAAATTCAACTTTATTTTATTGAAATATCCTTTGGAGAAACTATTCTTCATCAAAATCTAGGGTAGGAGCAACTGATAAACTCATACCTGGTTAAGGAATTACAAAACGTCAAAAATGTTAATTTGATTACATATTAAAGGCCTAAAAGTTGCAAATTTATGTCAGCCTATGCAGAACGAGGAGAAGAATATTTAAAAGTAGTTTTAGATGTAAAGCTTGTACAGTTTCTGTAATTTCACGAAAAACCCAAAAAATCATTGAGACCTTGGTTTCGAATTTTTTCTTACTGAAGATAAATCTGTGATACCACTTTTCATTGATTCTTTAGTTCATTTTGCATAAATAAGTATATTTTGCAACCTCGATATTGTCTACGAAATCCAGAATGGTTAATTTATTCATGAATGCGAATCATATAATGAATGATAACTTTGGTGATGTACAGCCTGTGATTTGAATTTAGCGCTGTACTAAAATACGAAGGGAGTGTATAGCAATACATAACGTCCTGGCACAGTTAAGAAAAAATATCGAATACAAAAGGAAGGAAATTTTCTAATCATTTTGTGTCACTCCTTTATGACAATCCCAGACTCCATAACGCCCAACTTACCGAGGACCTCGTGTCGTTTGGATGGGACATTGTGAGATTGTGACTCATCTACCGTATTCCTCTGACCCAGCACGATCAGATTACCATTACTATTATCATAGACGAACCATCAAGCTACTGATCAATGCTATTATCAATAGAGTTCTCTATTGGTCAGCGCTTTTTTGAATATGATGAGGTAATACTGACTTTGAAAAAGTGACTTCATATGTTGGAGTGGAAGCTGGCATAGAAAAGCTAGTGCCTGGGCTTGTCAGTATGTATTAACCTGAACAGCGATTATGCAGAGGAAATGACAACATAAATTCGTAGATATTCTGTGTTTCGTTACAATATATTTCTTTTTAGATTTTTGTATTCTTACTTTCTGGCTGTACCTAGTAATTAACTTCATAATTACTAGTAGTTCTGTGAACAGTAACCTCACGCCCAAGAATATAAAGGATGCTTGCATAGAGGAGCATACTCCATGTACTCAATGTTTGAGTTCGTGGGAGCCTTCTCATTTACCGGCGGCGTCTGATTGGTCTATTCAAATTCATAGACGTTGAAAAATTTGAATAAACCAATCAGACGCCACCGGTTAAATTTACCGGTTAACGGTAAGGCTCCCATGAGCTCAACCAATGATGATCACCAAAATTGAACACAATAATCTGACTTAACACTTGATTTAATGTTCGTTGTCTATTTCATCTCTGTTTTCCATACGTCACTCTCTATTTTTTTTTTTTTTTTGTAGAATACGTATTGTAGACTCCAGTCACAGATGAAGAAATCTAACTCCAGTTAAGGAGTAGGCTATAAAACAAGTCAGATCAACAATAATTATTATACTATCTTATACACTAGTTACCATATTTAATTACTATATCAATTAGTTGAGGTGAGGCTCAATTTTGATATGAAAGGAACTCTTGTACACTATAAAAAGCTTTATCAACTAAATATTTTTTTCAAATATTTGTGTATTTTCAAGACTTTAAAAACTGCGGTAGCTTATCACCAATGCGGCTTTTCTATTTTCCAGATAGTTGAGTGCTTATATCAGATCAGAATTTACATGTCTGAAGAATGATAACTTAATTCATATAAAGTATGAAGGCTCAACGACATTAAGAGTGCTCGAAAGCTGCCTTGAAATCTGATTCCGATTGCATATGATGGAGAAGCTAATTTTTAAAAGCATATGTCTTCCGTAGAAGAAGGCCTGAGTGCTTTTCCTTTTTTTTTAAAATATACTTTAAATGCAAGCATATTCTAGAAATCCTTGCACATACATCACTGAGCATTCTTTAAAGGAAGATCTATGCAGAGTTTAATAGAATCAGGTTCACGTGTTTAGCCGTAAATGCGTTACAAACAGACAGACAGACAAATGCAAAACAGTCGACTTGAAACAGAGACCTCTATGCGTTCAGTCAATTAGTACTAAGGTTTCATACTTATTTATTTCCTATAAAATGAATAATACAATATTTCATTTCATTCATTTTATGAGTTATGAAAAATCAATCTTCACTCCAGAAAATTTATATTTATATATATTTCAAGAGTACATTTATACATATTTAATATTCAAGAGTACATTTTAGGCGGTCGCCAAGTTTACCCAAGATAGCGCCCTACCAAATCCATTCTGACATTATTATAATTTTACTAATTTAGATAAAAGTGTGCGAGCCTCATAAATACTACTATTCACGATCAAGTACTATATTGAAAACGTACAACAGTCGACTATTTTCAATTCGGCCTTCTACAATAGGTCTAATTGTTTATTGACTGGCAATTTAGAAATATATTTCCCTGCATAATTTTTTCAATGTATATAAAACTCATTCAGCCTGAAGAATGCTCTCAATCACGGCTAAGTATAACATTTCTAATGTGGT
>OX418219.1:21970123-22049623 GCA_948455865.1 Conomelus anceps | reverse complement strand
TCAATTGATTAATCAAATGCACTAAGCTCAATATTCAAATCCATTTTTAAAATTTGTCCAGTGTGCTAAATAATAACCAGACCGCGGTGTGGAATTTCATCAAATTAAAATTATGGTGTATTTCACTTTCGCGTGACAATCATGAACGCCAATTTTCCAGTTTGAACATAACTAAAAACCTTTATATAAAGGTAATTTTCTCTCTGAGTGCATCTTGAGTGATTAAACGTTAAATGAGCTGGTCAATTTGCTCTCCTGATCACACGAAACACTTAAAGTTTGTGAATGCAAGACATTTTTTTTTGGAGGATGAAGCCCACATAGGTCTGAGACCTGTGCGTGGGTTATAAGTTGGATGATGATGATTGATGAGTTGGACCTAAAATTTTAGGTGGGTTCCGAACCACCGGGAAGTGATTTTACAGCAGAGAACAGTGTCTTTTTTGCTAGCCAATCTAATCGGTAACCGTTACAAACAGCACCTACGAGAACGCAGCTTATCTCTATCTGATTGAACAGATACCTGCTACGGCTCGCGGCTATCACTTCCCTTTTATTAATTTGTGATTTTGCCATAGGCTACGACAAATAAAATAAATTTATATGTCTCATCATTCTAGTTATATAATGGCTGGCAGACTGATCAAACCGTTGAATGTATTAGTTTCAATCCTAGATTTTGTTAGTTCAAGGTTCTAGATCCAGGACCTTGAAGGAACAAAGTACGAAAGAAGTTCCATTATTAATTGTAGTTGGTAAGTGCCGAGATACAGTGCAGATAAGAACTGAAAGAAAAGGATGTTCAAGGTGCTTTTCCGGATGTTTTTGAATCAAAGTTGGGCATCTTGACAGTACGATTATTGTCTATCAAACTTCCCTTACCTTATATTCCCAGTTTCAACGGAACTTTATTCTGAACTCAAAAAGGAAATCACACTTCAGTGAGCTTTGGCTGTACTAAACCTTGGTAAATTTCTCTATTGATAAACTTTTAAGCAGCTCCATGGATTAGAAAAAGTAGAAAACGTAAGATATCATATTACAAATATAGCTGGAGGTGGAAGCTATCGCAAAATGTTTGGCGAATTGTTGTGTTTAGTATTTTTCTTCTTTAGACCGTTTTTAGTTCAAGGATATGTCCCCGATTTTCAATAGAACAAATTTGAGCATGTGCTGTACAAAGTTCAATTTATTGATATAATAGTTGCAAACTACTGTACATTCCTGTACAAAATGTTTTGCGGACGTTGAAACCAGTTGAATTTCTGTCTTTCTTTCTTTGAATAAAATAATCATTCATGAGATTCTATTTATTTGTCATGTATAAATCGAAAAATATCTTTTTTTCAGTCTCCTATGAGCATCTTGAAATAAAATCTGTAATATAGTTCCCAAATACGTAAAACATCAAGAAATTGATAAATTCAACAGAGCAATTTAATATGAATTGAGATCGATAAAGAACAAAGACAAATTTTTCCTCGTTCATTATTCATTTTCCTCCCCAATCTGAACCTGTATTGAAAAAGCGACTAGTGGAAAAACATCGAGAATATTAATATACGAGGTCATATCCTGCTTATATCACTTTTATTACCATTCATTCCACCTTGATAAGCACGCTACAAGTTTCTTTCTGCATTACAGCAGCTTCAAGACTCAATTTATTGCAACTTACATGAAGTTCTATACTTTTTTCTAGTGCAGTAGAACATAAACTGATACTCTTGAAAACACCAATAGATTTCCGTTTTTTCAACAATGAAGTTCAATATATTGGTTTTGAATAGATAGTAATTAAAAAATATCGTCTGTCAAAGCGGTATATTACGTTCAAATCCTAGCATGAGTGAAATCTCCCATATGATGTGTATTAGAATTTCACAGTACTCAGTCAACAATATCATCAATAATAAAACTGTAAACCATTCATCATCAAATAACTGTTTGATGGTTCTAGAAATTGAACCCCAAAGATATGTCTATATCTGGGCAAGGTATGTCTATCACATTGGATGAGGCTGTAGTTGTTTTGGAAGATATCGCAATTCATTTATTTGCCAAATGTTCGTGGTGTATCCTAATATTAATATAACTTCCATTAGCTATTCAATGTCAGTTGTCAATTTTCGCAGAAGCGAAGATCTTCGGCAATATTAAATAGCATCAAAAAACGAAATTCTAGATAAATTTACGTTTTGAGTATTGAAATAGTATTGCTGTAAATTCAGACTTTCTGTGAACTGTGACTTTCAAAATTCCTAATAAACTACAAAAAACACACTTTCACAATAATTTGAAACCCCGCTTGAAATTGAGCATCAACTATGTTTCTTATTATAAACTCATAATGAACTTACTTCTAAACATAACTATTTCCTTACTATTTTCTACTATTTTCAAAGTTTGCTATCATAGTCAATACTTTCTACTTTTCCAAAACCGTGTGTTATCCAGAGAAGATCCATCATTGCTGAATACCAACCTACAGTAATATAATGGTAGATAAAATCAGTCTCGGCGTAAGAATCTACGTGTATTTTACTGAGTAGCATACATTGTAGATGAAAGAACGAGTATATTGGTTATGGTATAATTTCTATATTTCCATACAAAGCCAGCCGTCCAAGTGAGGCTTCGTAGTTGTAATAATACTGGCATTTTAGCCGATTCCACCTGTATTACAATGCGGAATTACGGACTGCAGACCTGACACAGCCTGAACTTCCGTAATCTGGATCTTTGAATTCAATGGGGCTTCCCCAAACTATCGCTCGGACCGCAACAAGGAATCTTAATGACGAAACTTCATCCCTTTCAAAGCATTGAAACGAACGGTTCTTATTCAACACGAATTCATTAATAATTCTAGCTATGTTGTATGGGAAATACTAGTCTGGGATCAGAGTAGCTAAATGCTATGAAACTTGAAAGTTCTTGGTTTACAAAGTCATCGATTGATGTCTTGATTTCCTTCAACTGATCGTTATCACTAATTTCCTCAACCAAAATTTCTGAAATTTGTTGAACAGCACTTCAACATATTTCTCATTGTCCTAGAACTATAACTGGAACTTGGTAAAGGGGATAAAATATTTGTGATAATCAGTAAATGAATGATATGGTATTGTGTACAATGCCGTAGCTGAAAGAGCTCAAATAATCTTACTTGTGAACAGTCGTTACAATCTTAAATTTAATAAATTTGATTATAATATTGGAAAATAATATGTTATTTGATGTCGAACGGACATTGAAAATCTATGATTTATTCGATAAATTGATGTCATATTACAAGCATTCGATAATGGAGCAACCATTCTAACTACTAGAGTGCACAGATATCCAAAAATCACAAACAATAGCTCAACTCTAGTCCCTCTAGAGTCTAAAAATAATATGGTCTAAAGGGACTTCAAAATTGAGTGAGTTGACAAAAAACTATTCTTAGAGAGATTTTTTACATCATATAAGTCCAAGTCTTGTGAATGGGTAATGAGATAAATGATGATGTGCCAGGCAGAAAATGTGCCAGGCGGAATGAAACTTGTGACCACAGAAGCAGCAGTCAGCCAGAGTTTACCAGTTACACTGCTGCTGCTAACTAATTGGATAGGCTATGGAATACTATTCGATGACTATGGAAGCAAAACAACACAACTAAAACTAAAAATGGAATCTAAGTAACCGGCAGAACTTCATTACTGCTCTTATATTTCAATCTAATGTGGGGACACTAATATGGTAAATAACTGATTAGGTAAAATTAGAGCACTGTATATAAAAGCAAATTAGTTTTGAAAAATGTTGTTTTTAAAAATTTCTATGACTGACCAGGAAAGACTTCCAAACTCCCATTGGTTCTGGAAATTGGTTAACCGTTTCTCCAAACGTATACTTCAAATCTGCCACTTCGCTTTTCTTCACTTGGTTAGAAGTATTTAGATTTCTATTTCCCACCAATATTGTATTCAAGTTTTTTCTCCATTAATTATTTATCTAATGTCTTGTATCAGGGGCGCAACCAGACTTTTTTGAGGGGGAGGGGGAGGCTTCACCAAGGTGCTTTGAGATTTTGATGACCTTTTCTCCATCCAACCTATCCTTTCACCATTAACAATGTTTTCACCAAAATTTACTTTCTTTCATAATTTAGCGAATTTTTCCCTCATCTTTTGAATAATAATTAGGGAGAAAATGTTGAAATTTGGCACACATGTTTGGGCTAAGGCTCACAATGCGTGGTGAGAAAGGGTTACGAAATATTTCTTAAAAATAAGCCAAAAATTGATAATTTTTGAATATCTTGTGATTTTTAATGTTTGGGACAGAATAAAGTATTTTCAAAAATTAAGTAGATTACCTTTCCAGGTAATCATCCAAGACCAAGTAAAACTTTCAAAATTTCCCCCCAAAAAGGGCAAGAATGAATCATTTTGAAAGTTTTTTACAAACTTTCCTTCCAATCACTGGGGTCAGTCAGACAGCTTCAAGTGAAGAGATCCTGCTGACACAATTATTTAAATTTTTCCCCTGGTGGCCAAGGGGCCGGAGCCCCCTGGCTGGTCTATTAAGGCATGTGAAGCGAACTGGGGGGCGGCTAGTTATCAATAAACCAACAATTTTCCCAATACGTTTTTTCTCATTGTGGCATATTTTGTAGAATACCTCAATAATTACTTAGTTGAAGACTCGTAACAATTTTTTATTGGATTTTCCAGCTCTTTTAACATCAAACCCATTCAATTCATCACATGAATGAAAGCTCTAAAAATTCAGAATAACAACTAATTAATAAAGACAGCTTCAATAATCCGCTATCTTTATCATTTCGCTAGTTCAATGTCTCTAGGCCACTCAGCCTATTTCCATTCATGGTATTTTTAAGATAAGTTTAGAAGTGCTGTAACAATAATGTTATGAACATTAGTTTCTATTCGAGCAAGTGTGGAACTATGAAATTTACAAACACTAATCAGCCAGATCCTGTCAATTTTCTTGAAAAAATATCAAATACTGATCAAGATCTCAGGTCCTTGGTGTGGGAGGGGGGGCTTAAACCCCTATAACCCTTCCCCCTTAGTACTTGTATTAAAAGCGGGTACACATCTGAATTGACAGATGTGGATAAGACCCTTTTTCACTTGTTTGAGCTGGCATAGGCCTAATTCCATTTAAGATTTTTTGACTCCGAATTAGTGGTGAAATTTAAACGTGTGGAGTGTATTATTTTTGCATTTTGTTTTTGGTCAATAGGTTGTACAAATGTGAACGGAGGTGGTTCATTTCAAAATTCAATTATAGTCGAATGCTCTGTTTTGGACGATAGCATAACCTAAATTTGCAGAATTTTATTTAGAAACATATCATCTGTTAAAACAAATCAACATGTACCCATGCCATGGTTAAACGGCGAGGTGGAACTACCCGTGAGGATCTCATCCCCTTCAAAAGCCATACGATAATAAAAAATTCCATTTATATAGTTTTCATTCGATTTCAAGAGGACTCAATTTTCTGATGTTTATTTATTAATCTATTTAATAACTAGTATCGAAAGAAAGTCTTATGACAAGTGTGTTATTTATCTGAATAGAATTGACAGAGGTTGCTACTTACTAAACATATTTGGGGTGGCCAATTTAATTTATAAAGTTTTCACCCGATTTCAAGAGCACTCAATTTTCTGGGTTTTTTTCACAATTTAATGAAAATCATATGTCTTATTCCACCTTATTGTAAGTAACTTATTGATTAAAAAAATGTTCAATCTCGAACTCAATTTTCCAATTTTTACATTTTGAAGGCAATAATTATTTTACTATTAACTTTTCATGTGAAATTTAACGACATGCAGTCAAATATTTGTTAAGAATAAGTATAATAACTCTCTTAATCTGGCCGAGTACTTTCGAATCTATGAGATCCATCTTCAGAGGCGCGGGTTCCTAGATCATCATGTCAGTTTTTTGGTTAGAAGTGTTGTGGTTTTTGTAAAATATGATCAAAAAGTTTGTGAGATTTAAAATTTAGTTGTTCATTGAGAATGTTTTGTTTATTGTGTGTGGTGTGTTTGTATATTTCAAATTGTTCCAAGGTGTTGAGTTCGTGTCCTTTAGATTTTATGTGTAGAATGTGTAGGTTGGTACTGATGTCAGTAAAAGTGTGTCCATTCAAACATTTTACTGACATCAGTACCAACCTACACATTCTACAAATAAAATCTAAAGGACACGAACTCAACACCTTGGAACAATTTGAAATATACAAACACACCACACACAATAAACAAAACATTCTCAATGAACAACTAAATTTTAAATCTCACAAACTTTTTGATCATATTTTACAAAAACCACAACACTTCTAACCAAAAAACTGACATGATGATCTAGGAACCCGCGCCTCTGAAGATGGATCTCATAGATTCAAAAGTACTCGGCCAGATTAAGTGAGTTATTATACTTATTCTTAACAAATATTTGACTGCATGTCGTTAAATTTCACATGAAAAGTTAATATTAACAACGCAGTTCGTCATGGAACAAGAAATCCAGGAATTATTTTACTTTATGGTTCAATAATTTTATTAATTTCAGTTGACAATAGTTTACAGCATGTGCGTTTGTATCAGTGTAGCGGGAGACTGACCTCACAAAGTGTGTGATGGTGATCGCGTTCACAGCACACGTCATCATTGACGGCGGGTATGCGAACAGTCCCAGCGTCGCGACGCTACTAACGACGCGTCAAATTCGTCTCTCAGACGACGCACAGTGAACTAGCCCTCTGCGTTCATCCCCTTCCTTGATGCTCTACTGCCGCCGTACCACACAATGTAGACCCTCCTCTCATTTTCCACCCTCGCCAGCACTATCGGCCTGCTATTTTCTTCTTATTTTCTCTCTATTTTCTCTTTTCCTCATCCAAACTGTTCACTCCTAATACCTTATAGTAGTTCAGACAGACGGCGCATAAATGCAACACCCCAACCACCCCCTTCTTCCACTGTAATCCATGACCAGACTGTAATCGGATGATATCGTCTCCATTCTCTCCATGTTCAGCCGCACCTACAACCAATCGTTATTAGTCGACAGATTATAGGCTACTCATGCACACTATCTAGCTTGCCTTCCTTCCAGATAACACTCATGGCTACTTGGGTGGAATAAACAAGATTCAATCCCTACCTATTCAACCTCCAAATATTTTACAGAAATCCTTGAAAAAGTGTTCTATTTTGTGAATTTCCAACCGGATATTCGTCCTGTGATTATTTCTTTCTTTGTTTTTGTGGGTAGCTCTGCTCAAACAAGTAATTCTCAATGTTCTACATGACTTCTCAAAATTTGGAATATAAGGAAACTTAATTACCTTATTAATATCCTATTTTTATTTTTCATATCCACGTCCTCTAATTTTCATAACCGCCCATGCTTTTTTTCCTAAACGACCATTGTTTAGTCCTGTCAATAGTCACAACAGCTTTAGCCAATGATTTTGAGTAGCTCTACTTAAAACAAGTAGGCCAATTTTTAAAGTTTTCATCAACTTTTCAAAATTTCCTTATAATTTTGCAATTTTTAACTCTTCCATGATTTTCCTTTTTTCCTAAATGGCTATGTTTTTCCTTAATCTATACTCATACAGCATAGTACTCGGAGATAACAGAAACTGGGATTGGAATCTCTACGGTATTTGATTTAATTTTTTTTTGCTGATGATGCGCACATGCGTCTGGGTCTGAAATCTATACGCATAAAAGCCTAAGACCATCTATATGCATAAAAACCAAAACCAAAGACGAGTTGTTTCCGAGGAACGGTGATGAATGAGTCAGTGGACTGACTGACTCATTCATCACCGTTCTTCGAAGATAACTCGACCAAAAAAGTTAAAATTTGTTACACATGTACAGTCAAGACCCTAGACACGTGCTAAAAACGGGTTTTAAAAACCATTAAAAAATACGCCCAAAATTGAAGTTTTGGTTACTTGGCCAAAAAAGCTCAAATTTGGTAAATATGTTCAGTTTTGGATTTTTAAAGCGTTTCGACTTGGAAAGAAATGAAGAAGGTTTCCAGAATTTTCCCGAAAATACTGTCGAATTAGAAGTTTTTACAGTATCATTTAAGTGTGCTTTTCACTGTTTTTTCTTACTATTTTTTTTTAATACTTTTATGTTTTTTGAGTTCCTTTTTGGTGCACCTACAACAGCAGTATCATGACAAAATGAGCTGCCATTAGCACCCATCCAAGTGGGGTCAACAGCGCTCGTGACTTGACACAGACGTACCTCAAGTGGTAATACCCCAAGTGTAACACTGTAATAATTTTAAAAATATTTTATTCTTATTTTAACCAAAGAAAATTCAATCTACTGATACAATTCAGTAGACATAAAATGATTAAATATTCATGAGAATAATCCACAAAGGCAATTCAATGGTGTCTTTTAATGTCACCTATGATATTAACCATAAATATCATAAACAGCCAAATTATAATTATTACCATGTTCATATGTTGATGTAGATCCATTAACAAATGAGAAGTTATCTAACTACTGTTATAGGTCTATGTAGAAATCTCAGACGCAAAAAATTAATATATTCATTTATTTCATATTCTAGTATGGAAAGTGCCATAAGAAATATGATATATAATTTTCATATTCACCTCCCTTGTTGAACATTTTTAGAATATTCATAACATCAACATAAAGCTCATGCTTATAGTCTGAAAAGCGTAGGCCTATACAGTTTCCAAACAGTCCTTTACACGCTACAGAAATGCTTGTAGCAATTCACATCAATTCCACCCAATCGATTCTATCGAAGTCCAGATTGAGCTACATGAGCTTCACCTAGTGTGCACACAAAGCTGATGGCAATGGCGCGTATTTCGTCGCATAAAGTCGGCTCCAGTTTAGTGTGAAACTGAATAATTATTGAGGTTTGCATACGTACTATATATCATATTGATTCATGCTATAGCAGGTAAATAGTTATGAACCAACTTTCGTGATATTGTTAATACATGCTAAATTTATTAAATTTTCATCTTCACATTGGGTATTACATTTATTCATTTGTGATGTCTTCCATGACGAAATACTTGATGAACAATCTAATATCAAAACTGACACTGTATTTCTATTGAAATATTATTTTCACTCACTTATAGTTACTGGAGATGCCGGAGGGATGCATTTCAGGCTGACGAAGCTTCTTTTCAGAAGTGAAATGCATCATCCCTCCAGCATCTCCAGTACAAGCCAGTGAAAATAATATTTACAAGCTAGTTTGAAATGACTGACAATTTAGCAAACTGACAAATATACAGAAAATTAACTTATTAATTTCGAATTCTTCTAAGTGCTATTAATTTATACTGAAGACTTCCGCAATGGCGGATATTGGCTACAGTATTGAATAGCTGATGAAAATCGATGAATGCTACTGTAAAAAAATATCAGTCACCATCGGGAATCGAACCACGGACCTCTCAAATGCGTCCGACCGGCAATTGGGAGGTCCGTGGTTCGATTCCCGGAGGTGACTGATATTTTTGTACAGTAGCATTCATAGATTCCCATCAGCTATTCAATACTGTTATCAATATCCGCAATTGCGGAAGTTTTCAGTATAAATTAATAGCACTTGAAGGAATTCAAAATTAATAAATAATATTTTAATAGAAATACAGTGTTAGTTTTGACATTAGAATTCAAACTCTACTCAAACTCAAAAAAATTATTTATTCCTCATTTTGTTTACAATAACAAAATAAATAATGATCAATTTCTATCAGTTCAACATCATCTCATAAAATAGAAATTTATGTTATTTATTTTCAAAGGGAACAGTTAATTACTTAACAGTTAGAATAAATTCATAAACAGTTCAATAGTAACTTAAATATAGAGATACTCAAACAAAAATATAACACTCAGATTTTTTGGACAATATATGGAACTTAAAAACAATTGATACATTGAGATAGCTCCAAAAAAAGTAAAGCAAGTGATATAAATAGGAATGTGAACTGATAGGCCTTAGTTCGGGAACTATTGATCTTCACATGAACCTATAAAGGTCTGTGAGTGAAGATGAGCTTAAATTTCAGGTATTTCATAGAGATACAAGGAGGTTTTTTGCTCTAAATATTACATTTTCTGAAAATGTAAAATTTAAAAAAATAAAGCCAACTTACTTGTGCTCATGTTTCAAACAACGACGCTGTCACTACACTGCTACCACAGAAAACGCTCGTTATAGTTATTTTGTTGACGTGTAATTTGAACTTTTGTATTCAGTGTTATTGCGTCCGGAATCACCCTGGCAGTCCACAATTTCCTCGTTTTACAAAAATGTACGTGCTAGTAAAAAGGAAAACTCTACTTATGAGACTAAGGATGTGCCCTGCAGTGCAGTACCATTGAACAGTAAAATTTTATCGATTCTTAGTGCAGCCAGATAATTAGAATAGTTGGAGTAAGAGTTAGCTTCTTATTATTAAAGTTTATCCGTCCATAACATAAAAAAATCTCTATATGCTGAATGAGTATATCAATAACTTATATGACAAAATTCTGTGATTTTGTATAAGAATCAGATTAAAATAAGTATAAGTATAAATCCATATAAACGTATACTGCACATATTGAATTGTACCAAGTACGAAGAAAACTGATGCAGAAATACACCAGTCCTACAGAGAAGGAGCTCCGCTATAAGAGGATGATTGATCGACAAGGGAATGAACGAAAACGTCTGGAGAGGGCAGAGGGAGAGCTTTCATTTGTGGAGAATTCGGTGAAAAGGAGACTGGAATTGACGGCGCACATTCGGTGCTGTACAGCAGCAACACTCAACAAAAATGTATTGTTGATGTGACGAAGTGGTGAAAAAGTGACTCACTCTATTCACGCAAAACCCCCGTGTGACATCTTTTACCACACCAAAGAGAATTGCCAAAATAAGAATAGGTCAATATTTATGCCAATGTCTATTGCAGAAATGTTTATTTTAACATTTTCCTGGTGAGTAAAAATTACAAGTTGGTTTTAAAGGAACTGACAGCTTTGCAAACTTCCAAATATGCAGAGCATAATTTGGTAATAGCGATATAGGGAATTCGAAATTAATAAATTATTAAAAATTACTGTAGTTTGAAACTTCTATACACTGGGTGTTTATAAGAGAATAGTAGTTTTAACACTTTATATTAACTTTTCAAGTGAATTCAACGACTTGCAAATTTCTATTAAGAATAAGTAGTACTTTCCTTTTTTTTGTAGATTACGTCTTGGAGACTCCAGTTAAGGAGTATAAGACAAGTAAGATTAACATTAGTCATATACACTAGATACCATAATTAATTACTATATCAATTAGTTGAGGTGAGGCTTAATTTTGATGTGAAAGGAACTCTTGTACACTATAAAAAGCTTTATCAACTAAATATTTTTTCAATTGTTTTTAAATATTTCTATATTTTCAAGACTCTTTAAAAACTGCGGTAGCTTATTGTAGAATTACCTACCAATATAACTAGGTTTTTGTTTGAATAAGCTACTATTGTGACTCACCAAGTGATAATCTCCTCGGCTTCTTGTATTATAATCATGTACATCAAGATTTTGGTTAACATCATTCGTTTTTACATATAAAGTAGCTTCATACACATATAAACAGGGTACAGTTAGGAGACCAAGTCTCTTGAACAACGGCCTACATGAGTCCAATCTATTTACTCTTTCTATACACCTAACCGCTTTCTTTTGGATCTTAAACACCCTATCAAGATTTTGTTTTGATGAATTACCCCATACTAAGATAGCATACCTAATATGTGACAATAAGAGCCCATGGTAAGCTGTAAAAAGTAACTTTTTGTCATTCAATCTAGCGAGCTGTCGCAGGACAAATACCCCAGATGAAATTTTACAACATATTTTCTCAATGTATGGAGTCCAGGTCAATCGTCTATCCAACATAACTCCTAGAAATGCAATTTTTTCTTCCTGGTCTAATTGATTATCGTTTACAAGCACGTTTATAGCCCTATCTTCATTTAAATTATGTTTGTTTTTGAATTGAAGGTATTGGCATTTTTTACTATTCATAGTTAATTTCAACTGATTTAAAAATTGGACAATGGACTGCACACCTATATATGCACTTATTTCTAAATTATCTAGAATGGAATTGCTGAAAATGAGTGATGTATCATTTGCAAATAAGAGGGCTCTACCACTAATAAATTCTTTAGGTAAATGGTTGACATATAACAAGAAAAGCAATGGACCTAGTATTGACCCTTGGGGCACTCCAGCTTGAACCTCTAATTTATTAGATTTATTCTTTACTATACTATTCCCAACTACTGCAGTTAGTTCTACACATTGTTTTCTCCCAATAAGATATGATTCAAACCATTTCAGTTCAACCCCATTTACGCCTACATTTTGCAGTATTTCCAATAAATTTCTATGATTAACACAATCAAATAGATCTAAGAAGATTGCAGTAGCTTTATAACCTGAATCTATTATATATATTAGTTTATCAACTAGAGAAACTATGGCTGTCTTTGTTGATCTCCCTTTCTGGAAGCCATGCTGTTCATCACAGATAAGTTAGCTTCTTGAAGGTGCAGAAGTAAATCCTATTTAGAACTACTCTTTCAAAAATTTTACTTATTACATTTAAAATACTAATGGGCCTATAGTTTTCTACCTTTTCTCTATCACCACTTTTGAAGATTGGCAAGATCTTCCCCTCTTCCAAATTATCTGGAACAACACCTTGTTCTAATGAATGATTGATCAGATGAATCAAAGGGTCTAACAATTGATCTTTACATTCTTTCAGAATTTTACTGGATACCCCATCCATTCCTACAGTTTTTTTATTATTTAAACTATCAATGATATTTGACAACTCGTCTTGGCATACTGGGTGGAATTTTAATTCGTTCTGAATCCCCTCAGTATTCCTCATGTTTGCATCACTAATACCTGTATTAAGAGATTTTTGAAGATCCTTAGCAACCAGTTGATAATATCTGTTAAAGAAATTACAAATGTCTACACTATCATCAATATATTTTTTATTTTCGTTAATTATTCTGGGGACACTAGTATAAGCATCTACATGAGCTACTTGCCTATTTTTGTTTATTACATCCCACACTGCTGTGTTAAAGTACACACTATTATTCAAAATTTCAGCTGTTTTCTTACATTTCGCTCTTTTCACTTCTTTCATATAGTTTTTCTTTAGAGCTTTGTAATTATCTTCACTCAACATATTTCTAGATAGTTTGAATTCATCATATGCATCTTTAACCCTATTTCTTTCTGCAAGGATATCATCAGTTATCCACTCTTCAATCTTTTCTAATTTGTTCTTTACAAGGAATTTTTTAACTGGACACTCATAGTAATATGAAACCTTAAAATATTAATGAAACTATCATATTTGTTATTTAAACTATCGCTATCACTTACTCTGTAGGCCGAACTTTTTCGAATAGTTAAAACTCATCTTCAAGGCCACAATAGTTCACTGAATATAGCATTCGTCATTCCCAACTTGTCATTCATCATCGGCCTCTCTCCTTCTTCTCCATCTTTCCTCCATTCTCTCGCTTTGAGCCAATCTTCTCTCTCTGGACCCTGTTTCTCGCTTATGTTCTTCTGAAAAAACACCAACCTGCAATTTATTCCTCAACTCCATTCTCTGACTGATATCCTGCTCTGTCACATTCAATTTCTTCATATCCCTCTTGACTTTCTCAAACCATCCGAAATTCGTTTTCCATTTTATACTATTTATTATAATCAACTTACAATGGAAATTATAACACCAAATGAAAGAGAAACTCAAACAGTTTTGTTTTTGTTTTTACCCCTGTGGGCACGCAATTGCAACGAGACTCCCCTGAATTTAATGGTTTTTCTGTACCATATCGTGGCATAATGTTTATACCTTTTATTTTTTGGAGAAGCGACTGTAGCTGGTACTTCCTATTGTTATGCCCTAGAAATTTAGCTATTTCTTTAATTGGAAGAACATGTACTACAGAGCATCATTTGGCAGCAATATGGTTCACCACCTCAATGCTTAATGGCGTAACACAATACGCGAATGGTTGAATGTCACTGTACCCGACCGCTGGTTTGGCCGCAAAGGGCCCGATGAGAGAGCTTGTTTTGCATGGTCTACATTCATCCGATTTGACGGCATGTAATCTGTTCATTGTATGTAAAAAACTGAGTTGCTCTTTCATTAAATGTTTTATTTATTCTTAATTGGAATTGACTGCTAGTCGTTAAATTTTCCATTTTAATACCGTAAATGGTAAATGGTAAATTTAACGACTAGCAGTCAATTCCAATTAAGAATAAATAAAACATTTACTCACTTAGGCTGAAGCGTTTCGAATCGGGATGATTCATAAATGTTGAAAATGAATCATCTCGATTAGAAAAGATTTCAGCCTACTTGAGTAAATATTTGATTTATTCTCAATTGAAATTGACTACAAGTCATTAAATTTACCACAAAAAGTTAATATTAATTTTAATCGTAGGCTGCACGCGGTATATAGTAAATACTATAAAGCCTTCAAACCCCAATATTCTTTTACGAGAACCCTGTATTATATTTCTAAAAAAGCAGAATGTTTACGTTACACATATAGTTAAAGCTCTATGTTGCTATTCGATAAAAATATTATTCCAGACCATAAGGTTTTCTGGATGAAATCACTGCATGGGGACTTCATGAGGTCATCTAAAAACAATCATTAAAACACATTCGAAAACTTTTTCGTTTGGAACAAGATGTATGTTATTAAAGAGATAAACAGTTCTTAAGTTCAGATCTTTTTTTAAGGAAATGGAAAATTCCTTCATTGGATGAGTAGCAAAGGAATTGTACAATTATCAAAATCTTATCTATATAAGTCTTTATACCTGTATAAGTCTTTTAGATCATGGACCACTCACTCAATTCGGTCACATCATTTGGATGAGCAACGAAGGAAGTCTTCAATAATTAAAACCTCAACCAACTAGGTACCATTAAGTATATTGAAAATGTGTAGCATGACATGTCTAATGAAATAATTATTGTATTATTTTCAAAATGTTGAATTATTCATCTGAGACTAGAATAACTTATATTGAACAATTTTATAATTCTTATTGGATTCAAACATAATATTGAACGATCGTTAAATCTCTATATGCCACTTTGTGAAAAAGCTTTCACTTTAGAAACTTACAAGTTACTTTGGTAGGCTTTTACTTTGCTTCTAGTTAATAGCTAGAAGCTACGTTGCTTTTGATAGCTATCAGTTAGAAACATTTTAATTTCTACTTTTTACATGTTTCACAATGTTGAGGAAAAAATTATATCTACTTTTTTTAATATATTAACTAGACACGAATGGAATACAGGTAGCTTCATCCCACGGTTCGGAGACTTGAAAAATGTCTTGTCTTTTCATAATAATTACCCATCTTGGAATAGGAATACAGTATTTGCATTATTTTTCACAGATGGAGGTGTAGTTGATTCTGCAAGGTCACAGTTGACTAGAGGCGTCCCTCAAGGTTCCATTTCAGGCTGTTCATTGTATACAAACGATATACAATTCCATGTACCAGAGAATAAGGATGTCACTCTTTATGCAGATGATTGTAGTTTATTATTCCATAAGCCTGAACTCTAGGAACTAGAGGTTGAAGCTAATGTTGTTTCCAATAATATATTAATATATTTTGATAAATCTAATCTTTCAGTGAATGCGAACAAAAGTCATACAATCAATAATTTCGATTAAAAAAACTTGTTTATTTGAACCAATCATCACTCTAGGAGAAACAGAGATTGAAAATGAAACACCTGTCAACCTGTTGGGTTTATCAATTGACTCTAAGCTTGGCTGTGGGGATCATGTTGAAAAAATATCAGTGAAAATAAGTGATGTTCTGTTTGTTCTAAGAAATATTTTCAAGTGTGTGCCTAAGGCTGCAGCTAAAAGTGTGTATTATGCACTCATAAACTCACACTTAAGTTATGGAATTGAGCTATGGGGAAGTACTTTAAAGCAAAATTTTCAAACATTTTTGTTTTACAAAAAACAGCCATTATAAGATTTTGGAAGATCTAAAATATCAGCACACATGTCGTGAGGCTTTTATGAATCTAGCTATTTTGACAGTAGTTCCTTGATTGTATATTTTCAAAGCCATCTTATATGTTGAAAATAATTTAAACTTCTACGTGCTCAATGCTGATTATCATGATTACAATACATGGCGGCGAAACTCGAAACAGTATGGCAGTACAGCGCCACAGACTAAGTATTTTTGAGAAGAAGGCTAGTTATAAGGGCCCAAAATTTTTCTTGCTTGTGAGAAAATGTTTAAATTTTAATTATATACATACTTGAGTAGGAAGGCGTATTATTCAGTAGACGAGTTCTTTTTGGATGGAATGTGATTGAAATAATTATAATTATGTTTTTGTGTGATACCGTATTTTATAAATTTTTATTCTGTGATTTCCATTGGATTGTGAAAATGTATCATTATTAAAATTAAGTTGTATAGTATTAAGTCATTTTTGATACTGTATTAGGTAAACATTTCTTGGCGATATTCATTTGCCTGTGTCTTTTCTGTGCTATGCTGTGATAAATAAATATATTATTATTATTATTATTATATTATTTTTGTAGGCTATAACATTGGAATCAAAATTGTTGTGTTTTAAAAAGGTACAGTTAAGAAAAATAATATATGATGAATGAATAGAATTTTGTCAATCATATTAAAAATTCGACTGAACTGAGGATAATGCTATGAGCATTAAATCTAGACTTTGTTTTAAAATAGAAATGACAACCATTTTATTAGATTTTAAATTGGTTCTCATATATTATTACATGATGAAAGACTTCCACACTTTGCCTAAAGATATCGCATTAACAATTTCATGATAGTTCTAATATTATATCCTGATCTGTTTCTTTCTAAGTCTTAATATATTGATAAGTCATTGGTAATGATAGAAGAAATATTTAAGGGAAATGAAAAATGAATTGGTAAAATGTCTGAACAGAAATGGGTCAAATACATTGATATTAGCAGCAGCCATTCACTTCAATGCAAAACTTTTGTTTTTAGGACAAGACTGAAGTTAAGAGCATTCATAAGTTATGCTCCAATTAATTGTGTCTATTTGATGGTTTCAATGAAATTAAATAGTAAGTTGAGAACTAAAAACAATCTTGTTCCAATAATGTGAGTGAAAAAATAAACAAATTGAGGACATTTTGAACAATGAAATGGCAAGGGAATATCAATAGTAATGAAAAACTTGAGATAGGCCAGTGACAGTTGTGCCACAGGAACATCTTCTTTCAGTCAACATAAAAAATTAATTTTGTGATGTAAATAAAATATAATATAAGAACAAGGGAACCTTGAAACTTTCGAGTAATTTTTAATTTGTATTTATTTTTATAATATTAACTGTGTCACTTTTCTAGGCTATTTTATATCATTTTGTAATTGGAAATAGGATAATTCAGAAAGTATTTTCAATAAATAATATTCCCTGAACGTTACACGATATTCATTTTATGAATATCATGTCTATCCTTAGTTTCTTTAAAAGTATCTATAAAAAAAAATCAGAGTGGAGATTATGCTTGATCTGAATAATTCAGACTGTTCTATCACATCTAGAACTCAGATTTAAGATTATTTGGAAATATATCTACTTGAAAAATATAGTTTCATAGATTATTACACTACAGATTCATTTTTCTATGTAGATTACTCTAATATTTTATAATAAATGAAATAATTCAGAAAGTGTTCTTAACGAAAGATATTCCTTGTAGCTTCACTACTTACTCATACTGTACTCATTCTTGAAATACTAAGCTGCCTACGCCCCAGTTTCTTAAACTGGTAGTGTATTTATTTGAAATGTATCAAGTACAGATTACAGAAGGAATGAATTATTTAGACTTTTATTTAGAATTGTTTCTACTTAAAAAATATAAAAGTTTCATAGAATGCGATTATGCTTGGGAGATAAAGTTGAAAATAATAACAACTCTCAGATTAAATAGTTTTGTTAATCAATCTATAGATATTCTGAAGGAGGAGGGAGACATGCATGATTATTACTCCACATTTATCAAGAATTATCATCAAATAAATAAATGATAAATAAATTTATTTCTTATCAAATACAAACAAGATAACTTACAATACAATATAAAATAACAAATTCTTGAAAAATACAAAAAGGGAATACCTTCATTGCAAGACCATCAATCATTTCCTACAACAGTTCTCTCATCAGTCACTTGCCGTACCCCTCGCTATGACTGTCCCTCTCCCCTTAATTACCTTTGGTAGTGTATCCGCTATAGCTATCATTACCCCCAGGTTCCAGGCTGTTTTAGTACGTCTATTCATCAGCATTATCAAGTTAAAACCCACATACTTCGCTCCCCCATTTTATTTATCAATGAATTTTGCCCACTCCCGGTTTTCTCTTTCTCTCTCTCTCTCACACAAACATTCTTTCTCGCTCATTAAATACTCACCCATAACTAACTAATCACCTCCCTTCTCCCTGTCCACCAATCTGTTTCTTTCTATAGAACTTATCTTACTTTATCTCTCTCAAATCCCAGCTTACCACGCCTCCTTTTTTATCATTATTTCTCTTTTGCACTTTATTTAGCAATTTTTCTCCACTCACGCTCTCATGCTAATTGCATCTACTCAACTCACCACTGCTCGAGGCTATATCTTTCTCTTATTCTATTTTTTTCTTCTATCGTTGTTCACTCTTTCCCCACACTAATTACAGCAATCCGGAGCCAGACGGCTCCAGCTCCAAAAGCATCAGCAAAGCTCCGGAAACAGAGCAACAGCATAGTTATTCATCTACATCATGGTGGAATGATACATGCATCTACACACACACACACACACACACACACACACACACACACACACAAAACCCACTCCTGTACAAGCACTTGTGCCTGTATTATTACTCGGATACAGTTTTATTAGGGAAATTACTCCAGCTTGTAAGTTTTATGGCATCCCACACTCTTGTGGTGGGGCTCAAGGGAGCATGCCACTAACTGCTGGCAGAAATGAAGCAATGATGTAGTTAGCGCACTTTGAAAATTAACTGGCCCTTATAATAAACTCAACTCATATAATTTGAGCTGTTATCACCAGCAACCTATCTATGTATCTTCTCATTCATCCTACTGTTCAGACTTTTGACTTGGAGCTCTGTGAAATTGTTAACTTTTTTTATCGAAATTTTTGACATCATTTTTTTCATTCTGCTGAAGTCTAAATTAGTCTCAGATCTGTGTGTGGGTACTTAACAAATTGATATAAAGAAGGTGAGTATAACACATTAAGTTTGTGCGACATAATTTATTTAGAAATAAATCTAAGATCTTGTTCAACTGTCACTAACATTAAAGTATAGACAGGATAGAATCGATACGTCATCATAAATGCAACACATAACTTTAAAAAAAGATATAAGGCAGTTTATTTTTTGTCTATTTTTCAAACTATTCAAATTGAATAAAGTTAACAAATCAGTATAAGGAATGGTTGAAGAATAGAAACCAGTAATCCTATAATTCAAATACCGCAGAAATCTTTTCAGCACACTCTCAATCATATCAATGTAAGTTTCCTGATGAGGTGACCAAACAATCATGACATATTCTAAGCAAGACCTAATAAATGAAATATATAATAAAGTCATTGTATGAGCATTTCTAAATTTAAAACCTATCCTTTTAACTAAGTCTATATGCTGATTGAAAAATATTGATTATGATAATATTGAATCAATTAATAATATTGAATGAACTCGAGTCAAATATTCATTATACATTTTATAATTTTTATGAATATTATTATAAATTTTGGTAACAGACATAACATTACATCTACTAACATTGGAAGATAATTTATTTTGAATACTTCATGCTTCTAAGTTATACAAACATCTCTCTGCAAGAGAAAGCAATCTTAATGAGACTTGATACTCCTGAATAATTTCAGATCATCAGCATACAAAAGTATATTTTTTGAGAATTACACACTTCCTGGGATATCATTAATAAAAATGTTATATAATAGTGGACCTAGATTCGACCCTTGAGGAACACCTGTGTTGACAGTAAAAACCCTAGACTCAAAATTATTACACACTACACTACATATTGTTTTCTGCAAAACAAATAAGAAAAAATTTAACCAACAGATCAGAAAATCCTAATTTATACATTTTGGTCAACAACACTGCAGGGTCCACTTTATCAAAGGCTTTAATTGGAAAAGTCTGTGCAAATTACATCTACTTGATCCCTAGCATCCAAGTTCTGACAGATAAACTCATGAAAATTGATTAAATTACTGCTTATAGAGTGTGCTGGTAAAAATCCATGTTGTTATACACTGATGTATTTATGTACATATGACAGTACAAAATCATAATTAAATTGATTCAAGAATTTGAGCTGGTACAGATAATAGAGAGATGGGTCCATGGGCGTCCATCTTACTTAATCTAAGGGGGGGGGGGGGCCTGGGAGCCATTTTGTGTTTAAAACTGGATTCTTGTGTTTAATACAAAAAACTGGATTCTAGGGGGGGAGGGGGCTCGAGCCCCCCTTGCCCATATTGATGGACGCCCATTACACGTTCAACTTGTAGTACAACTTGCAGTACTACTAGTAGTACTGCTAGATGGATAGTCTACTCCACTCACGCTCCTACTTGCAATCCAACATTATTCCTAGTCAGCTGTTAGCATCGCTCTGGAGCCGAAAAATGTAACCGAAGTTACCCGATGTTGCCCGAACTTGCCCGAAGGTCAAGCACTGACTGAGATAAGTTGGACGACTTTTATAGACCACGACGTTGGTCTATAATTAGCAGTTTCACTCCTATTTCCTTTTTTAAATACAGGGCTAACGTTTGCAAGCTTCCAAAATTCAGAAAAAATTACGGTTTTAAAAGCCAAATTAAATGCAATGGAGTAATGAAGAATTTTGAACAGTCTTTATAAATTAATGTAGGCTGGTGAATTATCTGGTGAACCACTTGGATTTCATAGTATGTATATAGCCTTCAAAATGTTTAACTGAGAAATTTCTTTAATATGAAAATAATCAAATCGTCCATGCACAACATTATCAGTTAATGATTTTTCAAAAAGCTGTTCCTCAGAGGTTTCACCAGAATCATATAGGCGTACAGTAGGTACTAAAATAGTCAGCAAATGCATTCACAATTGAAATTCCTCCACTGTGTGAAACACTATTATAATGTATAAAGCTGGGCATTCACGTTCCAACTTGTAGTACGACTTGCAGTACTGCTAGTAGTACTGCTAGATGGATAGTCGACTCCACTCACTCTCCTACTTGCAATCCAACTTTATTCCTAGTCAGCTGTGAGCATCGCTCTAAAGCCGAAAAATGTAACCGAAATTACCCGATGTTGCCCAAACTTGCCCAAAGGTCAAGCACTGCTGACTGAGATTTTTTTTGTCAAATCAACAATATTATACACTAAATACCATAATTACTTCAATTAGTTGAGGTGAGGCTTAATTTTGATGTGAAAGGAACTCTTGTACCCTATAAAAAGCTTTATCAACTAAATATTTTTTCAATTGTTTTTTAAATATTTCTATATTTTCAAGACGTTCAAGATAAGTTGCTCCAAGTTATCAATTCTATTGAATTAATATGGTACATTTTTAGTCCTTATTGTTTCTACTCCTACATTTTCGTACAATTATTATTCTATGTTTCCTCCAAGTGTTTTAATTCATTTTTTTTATTACATCAATTCATGGCATCTTTGTTGGATCCTATGATGCTCCTGTATGCGGACATAATTTCACAAAGAAATTATTTGCATACAGTATTATTTCTGCAGATATTTTTTGTAACATTTTATTTCTTGTACATGATAGTTAAGTTGAACTAAGTATCTTTTCAACTTTTTATATGAATTTAACGACTTGCAGTCAAATATTCATTAAGAATAAATAAGATTCACTTACTCTGTAGGCCGAGCGCTTTCGAATCTTTGAGATCCGTTTTCAGAGGCGTCCTTGATCATCATGTCAGTTTTTTTGGTTAGAAGAGTTGTGGTTTTTGTAAAATGTGATCGAAAAGTTTGTGTGATTTAAAATTTAGTTGTTCGTTGAGGATGTTTTGTTTATTGTGTGTGGTGTGTTTGTATATTTCAAATTGTCCAAGGTGTTGAGTTCGTGTCCTTTAGATTTTATATGTAGAATGTTCAGGTTGGTAGTAATATCAGTAAAAGTGTGTCCAGTTTGAATGATATGGTCGGCAAAATTCGATTCAGCTTTTGATGTCAGGGCATGAAAATGTCCCTTGTAACGTTGTTTGAATGTGCGGCCTGTTTGTCCTATGTAGAATTTGTTACAATCAGAGCAGTTCAGTTTGTAGATCCCTGGGAGATCGTATTTGTTTGTGTTCATTGTGGTTTTGAGTGTAAGTCCATTTTTTTTTTTTTGCTCTGAATGAGATGGTGTGGCCAGCTTTTTTGAAGATTTTTGCTAGTCTGTTTGATTGTGGATTAATGTATGTCATTGTGATGTATTTTTTGTCAGTGGTGTTGGTGTTTTGTTTTTTGTTTGTTATTTTATGATTGAGTTTGTCAATTAGTTTATGCTTGTAGCCGTTTTCTTGTGCTAGGTATTTTATTGTATTTAGTTCAGTGTTACTAAACATGCCGTTAGTATCAGTCATGAATAATCCAATAAATATGATAAAAAACAACAGGATACGTCGATTGAGATTGAAATTGATGCCTTACAGGTTTAGCCTTCAGTACCTACCAGGAAAAAACATGTATATTGCCGATTTTTTGTCAAGGTGCGGTGTTAGAACTGAAGAAAAAAATGATTTGAGCTTGATGGATATGGTCCATTGTGTAAGTGAAAATGGACAAGTTAGTTTCTCTGAGAGTCGCTTGAATGAATTTATAAAAGAAACACAAGATGATGATGTTTTAAAGAAGGTAATAGGCCTATATTATTACAACAATGGCTGGCTGTCGACTATCAATGGTGAAGGTGAAATAAAACATTTCTTTAAAATAAAAAATGAAATTGAATTGAATGAAGGCCTGTTGTATTACAACTCAAGGATCATTATACCAAAGAAGTTAAGAAATTTTATTATGAAAAGGCTTCATGAAACACATTTGGGTGAAACAAAAATGAACAGTATTGTGTCAAATTTCTACTATTGGCCAGGAATAAGAGCAAACATAAAGAATCTCGCAGAATCTTGTCCAGTTTGCCAAAAATACAGAAGGTCCAATGTTAAAGGTCCTATGCTCTCTCATGACATTCCCAAATCTCCATTTGTTAAAATTGGAGTAGATATAGCTGAAATAAAGGGAACAGCATACCTTATAGTTGTTGACTACTATTCAAGATGGCTTGAAATAGTGAAAATGAACAGTAAGACTAATTTTGCTGTTAAAACTGTGTTAGTTCAGTTGTTTGGAAGACTTGGTATACCTCAGATTCTGATTGCCAACAATAATCCATTTGGCTCTCAAGAAATGAGGCAATTTGCGAAAGAGTGGGACTTCAAAATTCAAACAACAAGTCCCCATTACCCTCAGGCCAATAGGTTAGCTGAAAAGGGTGTAGACATAGCAAAGACCATAATAAAAAAGTGTACAGAATCAGGAAAAGACCTGAACTTAAGTCTTCTTAATTATTGAAACAGTTGTGTTGCAGGTCTTAACTATTCGCCTGCTCAGTTGATGTTTGGAAGATTCTTAAGAACAAAATTACCGTATCCTCAAGATCGACTAAAACTCCATTCAGTGCCACAAGAACTTATACCAGTACAAATGAAAAATAACCAGATCAAACAAAAAAAAAAAAAAAACAATATGACAGACAGTCCCAAAAAAGAGTAATTACCTTTGAAGAAGATCAACAAGTTTATATTCAAGATGATAAAACAAAATATTGGGAGCCTGGTACAGTTCTTGATACTGTCGATGCCCCACATTTTCATATTTAGTTAAAACACATAGCGGAAGAGTATTGAGAAGAAACGAACGTTTCCTATGGAAAAGAAAGTAGGTGTTTTTTGAGCATTACAAATTATTTGACAAAAGAGGGAGATGTTTGGATGTCATGATCACATGGTCACAAACACATGACATTTTTAATGTTCAAGTTGCCATGCTACTTGTTATTCAGTTTTTAGTTTTGATTCTGTACCTTCATTAAATGGCCACCTATAATTCAGTGATTGTATATTTATTTGAAAGTGAGTATTTAAACAGTAATTGTCAGTGGATAGCGGTGTGTTGTTGAGTCTGTGTAGCATTGACCTGAATGCTGAGTGTTTGTGTTGTGTTGGATAATTGGAGGTGCTGTGTATTAGGGTATCTGTCATTGTTGGTTTTCTGTAGATGTTGAAGCTGTGTTGTTGGTTTGTGTTCTTTGTAATTGAGAGGTCTAGGAAGTTGATTGAATTGTTTTGTTCATATTCAGCTGTGTATTGAATGTTCTTATGTATTTTGCTTATGTATGATTGGAGTTGTTCACATTGTCTTTTGTTTCCTCTGTATAGCAATAGAACATCATCTACATATCTGTGCCAGTATATTATGTTCTGTGAAAATTTGTTATTAGAGAGTATATGAGTGTTTTCACAGTGTTAAAGATAGATCTCAGCAAATACGCTTGAAATTGGTGAGCCCATTGGCAGTCCATCAGGTTGTGAGTAAAATTTGTTGTTGAAGGTGAAGTAATTTTGTTGAGTGATGATTTTTAGGATGTCTATTATTTCATTTATATGTTCTGTAGCTGTGTTGTTGTGAATAAGGATGTTCTTTATTATTTCTATTGTTTCATTGACAGGTATGTTGGTGTATAGATTTGTTATATCAAAAGATGCAAGAGTGGAGTTGTGAGGAATTTGTGTGTCTTTTATTTTTGTGATAAGATCACTACTGTTTTTTATGTATGTGTTGTTGTTGATATTAATTAGTTTTCTTATTGTTTGATCTATGTGTTTTGCTAGTTTATAGGCAGGAGCTTCTTGGTAGTTTACAATAAATTGGTCTAATAGGTATGTTGGGTTTGTGAATTTTGGGGAGTGTTTGAAGTGATGGTGCAGAAGGGTGTATTTTTTTTAGTCTTCTTTTTTGTGAATCATTGATTACATGATTTGTCTTGTTGATTATTTGTTTGATTTTTGTTTGGTAAACATTTGTGGGATCAGTATGTAGTTGTTTAATGTTGTTTTTGTTTATGTAGTCAAGTGTTTTTTTGTTGAGCTCTTCATTGTTTATGATAATGAAGTGTTGCCTTTGTCTGCTTTGATATAGGTGAGATTGTGAGTTAGAGCTGTGTTTCAATTCTTTTATGGTGTGGTTTTCTGAATTTATGGGTGGGTATGTTTGTGAGCTGTTTGTTTTTATTGTGTTGTAGGTTTCTAGTCTAAGTTCGTCATGTGTTTGTGGGTCTGTGTGTTGGATGCTTGTTTCTGTTTCAATGACAATGTTTTTTGATGTGGATTTGTTGTTTTTGTAGTTCAGGTTATGTTTGAGACCTTTGTTCAATAAGTTGAGTTCGGTTTCTGTGAAATCTACTTTTGTTAGGTTAACAGTTTTACTGTAAAAAATGTGAGCTGATTGAATTGTCGTTTTTGAAGGTGTTAGGTTATGTATTTTTTTGTCATGTCTTTGATTAATTTTGTTAAGTTTTTGTTGTACCCAAGTGTTTGTTGTTTCTGCTAACTCAAGGAAAAAACTGTGTCCATATTTTTGTGTGATAGATAGGTGTAGTTTGAGAAGTTCCAAATTGTGTATGTCTTTCTGTTTATATAAAAGTTTGATGCTCTCCTTGATGAAGGTAGTTTCTGCTTTATTTTTGGCTATTTGAGCTGGTTTCAATTTGTTGTTGGTTTTGAATTTAGCGTAGTTTGGTGTAATGTTGAGTTTGAGACAGTTTTTGTTGAATTGAATGTGTAGATGTTTTCTTCTAACCTTAAGAACTGTAGGATAGGATTGTAGCTTGTCTTGCCAAATTAAATTCCTGTATTTCTTGTTCCATGATGAACTGCGTTGTTAATATTAACTTTTTATATGAATTTAACGACTTGCAGTCAAATATTCAAACAACGTTACAAGGAACATTTTCATGCCCTGACATCAAAAGCTGAATCGAATTTTGCCAACCATATCATTCAAACTGGTCACACTTTTACTGATATTACTACCAACCTGAACATTCTACATATAAAATCTAAAGGACATGAACTCAACACCTTGGACAATTTGAAATATACAAACACACCACACACAATAAACAAAACATCCTCAAAGAACAACTAAATTTTAAATCACACAAACTTTTCGATCACATTTTACAAAAACCACAACTCTTCTAACCAAAAAAACTGACATGATGATCAAGAAGGACGCCTCTGAAAAAGGATCTCAAAGGTTCGAAAGCTCTCGGCCTACAGAGTAGGCCTAAGTAAATCTTATTTATTCTTAATGAATATTTGACTGCAAGTCATTAAATTCACATAAAAAGTTAATATTAACAACACAGTTCATCATGGAACAAGAAATACAGGAAGTATTTTTTTCTTTGTAACTTCTTGGTTTCTCTACTAATAATTGATTGTTTTATGATTATTATTATTTTTTATCATGTAGGCTATAATTTTTTTTCCTGTTTATTTTTTTTCTTGTTTGTATTTGCGGAAATAAAGATTATTATTATTATTATTATTATTATATGACATCAATCTAATCAACCTGTTTAAATGCATTTTAAATTGCAATAAAATCATAGCTCAGAAAGTCAGATTATTCAAGCAAATCGTGAGAAATATGCGTTTCTATTGAGATAGATAGAGGATGATGGTGAACATTATAGCTGTCACTAATGGATCACTAAAGTCCACCATGAAGGACTCAGTGGCGTAGCCAGGGGGGGCCATGGGGCCCAGGCCCTCCCCCCCTCCGAAATTTCAGAAATAAAAATTCTCAAATAACTAATAGATAAGGACTTATTAAAGCCGAAGGGTTCTATCTGTATTTTTGTATTATAACGAACAGAATACAGAAACCCTGATTGTGTAATAGAATATAGCTACAGTTATAGTTAGATTAATGTATTGTTCAAATATTGCCCGATTATTTACTCATATAGAACCTTCTAGATTCTTTATTTAGAAGCTCAAATGGATAATTTTTTTTGAAATGAGCTGCAAAAACGAATAAAACATGTTAGAAAACTGTAACTACCATAATTATTGAGATATTACATTAAATAAAACGCAATTTTTTAAGTTTGAAGTGGTTTAACTTCGTTAATTATTGATAAATCCCCTTTTTGAATAAACTAATCTTGTAGAAAATTTAGTTTTGAAGTTAAAATTCACTAGTCTAAACCCATCCAAAGTTCATGAAATAGGGATTTTATAAATTAAAACACACAAATAAATGCAAGTTCTATGCAAGCGTGTAAAACCAGTGTGTTATTATCAAAAATTTCCGATTTCGTGAACTTTATTGGGTTGGGTGCGTTTTAGGCTAATGACATATATTAGGCCTACCGTATATGAAACTTATAAAAAGGTATGTTTTCTTCATGTTTATTTGAATAGTATTTTTATAAACTTGAAATGCAATTTATTATCATTCTATTAATTTTGAGAACCAGTGCATAAGTCACAATAGCCACAGATATTAGTAAATCAAACCTAATCATTTCAAACCTGGCCACTTAGGTTCTTGGGTAGTAATTTTTCAAAAATTTCTATTGAACTTTAGAGCCCAACAAGTTGTCACAATTAGCATTCTGCACCACTATATTTAAAAATTTCCGGACCCTCCTATACGCTGCCCCCCCCCCTCATTGCGAGCTCATACTTGACACACCTTTAAAAAACTCTACCAGTATAGTTTAGAAAGTTCAGTAACAAGCGCCCCCCCTTGCAAACACTAAAACTATTGAGTTGGTTTTGAAATGACTATCGATATCGATGGTTACCAACACATAAGAATATCGATAGCGCTATCGATTATTCTTTGTCTCTTCACCGCTACCGCAAGATGGCGCTACTTTACTAGAAGGCTTCTAGGCTAGGCATTATAGTACTAACCTCTTATTCCTATTTTGTGAGTTACACAATTATTATAAGTTAATAATGAACATTGATCTTCATATTATTAATAATTGCTGTGTAGTAAAGATAACTTTTTGTCCCTAGTTCATATTGTTTGCAGTATCAACTCGTGTTTACGTCAACGTATAACAATAATAATTACGACAATATAGCGTGGCTGGTGGATAGGCTGTTGTCAGTGTTTGTTTCAAGTTCGTGGCTGTTTATCAAAGAAAATCATGGAGTCATCAATCATGAAGGTTTATGGAAACCTGCAAGCTGAATTAGAAAAAGCGAAAGAGGATCTGAAGGGTGTAGAAGAGAATATCAAGAAAATAATCGGCAGGGATCCGAACGAAGGGCCACCTCCTAGGTAAGGTTATAATTTCGCTGTAATCTAAGATTTAGTTTATGGTTATTTCCATAACCTCTAATTCTACAGTCGCAAAGATTGATACAATACAATATTTTTATTGGCCATTAAATACATGAATACAATAGGCTTTGTCTTTTTATCAGTTGTGAGGACGCTTCACGCGACCCGGTCAAACAAGTTAAAATAGACACCAAAAATATACATGGATACCATGTAATGTTACATAATTACTAAGAATGTTAAGAACAACTCCATCAGTTATAACTGTCAATTAAAATTAAATTCTGTAACCAGTCGATGTAACCAAGCTATCGATGTCATATATGATTAAGGAACTATTCAATTGAGTAAAAAGCCTTTGCTTTAAGCCAATAGGATATTGTGGGAATGAACTTTTTTGTTGGCAGGCTCCTGAATATAAACCTTGTTGATACATATGGCTTTTTAATGATTTGCTTAGTCTAATATTTGGCTTGACTTGGTTTTCTCTGTATCTAGTTTGATGGCTATGTTGATGAAGGTGTTGTTGAAAGTTATTTTAATTTTTTTATGTAGATTAGATTACAGTATATGTACATAGATGGAAGCGTCATAATATTTAGTGCAATGAAGCTATTTTTACAAGTTTCAACACTTCAGGCCAACAATACAACAAATAGTCTTCTTTTGCCATATGAATACTTTTTTCATCTCACTACTGTTACCCCACAGTCGAAGTCCATAATTTAGTTGTGAATGTGAGTGAAATAGACCATAATAGGTGAGAATCAAGACTTCCTTACTAACACAACATTTTAGTTTCGTAAGAAGAAACATGACTCTGGCTATCTTTTTACATAAATAATCCACACGACTACTCCAGGTCAGCTTGCTACCCAGCATGATTCCTAATAGTTTAACTGGTTTCATGTACTCCTGGAGTTCAATGCTTGAATTATTCCGAAGTGTAAAAATTATATTCTCCGTTTTACCTTCATTAAGCATCAAGCAATTTGCTCCATACCACTCTTTACAATGGCCCATTGACAAAACGAGGCTGTCTAACACACTATCTACATTTTCATTAGTATCCGAAATAGTAGTGTCATCAGCATAAAGCACAGAAAAGCAGGGTACGTTTACATGAAAATCATTGATAAAAACTAAGAATAGAAAGGGCCCAAGGACTGTCCCCCTTGTGGTACTCCAGCCAATACTTTCTTTGGTTCAGATTTACTATTATTATCAAGTTTAACAATTTGATATCTATCTCTAAGGTAACTTTCAATTAATTCAAGTTCACTGTTTCTGATGCCATAGTTTCTTGCAAAGAACATCATGTGAGATAACATCAAACGCCTTACTCAGGTCCAACATTTTACCTCCTAAATCCCTTCTCTTCTCAAAACCATCAAGGATGTAATTGACTATTTTTTCAACCGCCATTGTGGTTGAACAGTTGGGCCTGAAACCAAATTGGTTCACATTTAACAGGTTGTTTATTGTGAAATACTCATACAATTGATGAAAAGTACATGTCTCTATTATCTTACTAATTATGGGAACAATTGCTATTGGCCTATAGTTTTCGGGTAAATCACGATCACCTTTTTTGAAGATTGGATTGAGTATTGAGAGATTTAAAACAGTCAGGAAATTTTCCAGTTAGTAAAACTAAATTTATTATCACCATTAAAGGAGCTAGTATAGAATCATGTGAGATTCATATGTGTGAATCATATTCTTTAGTAAAAAAATTTGACATGCCAAAACAGTCCTCACTTTTTGATGAACTTAAACTATTCACAATTGATCTTACAGTGTCTGGTTGTACCACCTTCCATGAGAAATTAATAGTTTCTCTACTAATGCCCTCAGCGAACTTATAATTATCCAAAAGATCAGAATAGGTGACTGAAGAGTTTTGCCCTTGGGCTGCATTACTTGGGACATTAACAAAGTAATCATTCAGTGTGTCTGGTGAAAGATTAATCTTTGGATGCACTGGGTCATGCGCTGTTTCCTTTTTAACGATTCTCCAGGCTGTTTTACATCTATTAGTTGATTTACTGATAATGCTATCATTAGCTGCAAGTTTTGCTTGATCTATCACTATTTTGTACCGCCTTTTGTAATTCTTAAATTCAGCTTTTGCACTTTCAGTGTTTCTTATCTTCCAGACACTATAAAGCATCATTAGGTCCCCCTCATTTGCTTTAGTTCAAATGTGAACCAATTTCTTTGACTAGATTTGGGCCTCAGTTTACAATTAATTATAGGGCAATGGACATTCAGGTAAAACGATAAAACATTTACGAACACCGATATCACAGTACTTGTTTCACAGACATTGAATATATTCGACCAGTGGTAATTAGAGAGACACCTATTGTAGTTATTTAGTCTATCAGCCGTTATAAGACGCTTCTATGGATTTCAGTTTCCTTGTCATTCTTTGTACGTTGGTTGGTAACATCTACTGAAAAGTCAACAAATATTCCTGCATGATCTGATATTAGGTCCTGCTCATACAATTGATATTTAATACGTTCAGTTTTAACACATGTGAAAACATTGTCAAGGCTTGCTCTTTCCCTTGTAGGAAGGGAGTGTATATTATATAAATTGAAAGATCTCATTACATTCAGGAATTGATGGACCTCAGGTTACACTCATCAAGAATGCTTATATTGAAATCTCCAGTGATTGCAATAAAAGAGTAGGGTTTTTCAGTGACAAATTTTAAGACTTCTTCCAATCTAATTAAAAAGTCCTGAAGATTAGAGTCAGGCGTCCTGTATAGACTCATTATAATACTGTTATTGTGGACAAGTTTTATGGCTGAAATTTCAATTACAAAATTTACTCACATTCAGGGCAGTATAGGCTACTTAATTGAGGTACTGACTAGTATAGATGAGCCTCCATGTATGAGTGGAGTTGTCCTGCAGTAAGAGGCTGCTAGGACGAAGTTACTTGGAACATATAGTGGTATTTCTTCACTATTTAACCAATGTTCATTAATACACAGGATATTGGTGGACTTCTCCGACAAAATTAGGTCTAGCTGATTTAATTTGGACTTTAGTGAGCATATATTTATGAAGAAGATGTTCAATTCACTCCTATTTGTTGTTAAATTCGTCTGCTGAGCTTCAACGCTGGTTAGGTGTTGATTACTGTCGATGCTGCCATGTAGTTTAAATTATTGGAAGAGTCTGCCGCCGTTTGTGGTCCCAGTCCATCGTCTCCCAAAGGCCTCACGCCTTCAAACGATCCTTCCGATGCTGGCGCCGGCGAAGGCGAACCGCCAAGAAGGCACTTCGGTGATCGAGTTCGAGTGACTCGAGTCTGTGAGCCGCTGTCAATGAAAAGTGTAGGTTGAGCTCAGTAATGCATACAAGCAGAATTGCAAAAGAAAATGAAAAAGATTTTTAATGTTTAACCATTGAAATGAATCAGATATTCTATTCAATTCCAGTTTTCTCTGTTATAATATGTTTTGTTTTGGGACAATCTTATATTCAATGGGAAACTATTCAGAGGCTTCCGGCTAGGGCCGATAATGTAGGGTTCCCAAATGTTTTTGCGGGGAGATCCCTGGATGCTTGCCGCCACCACTGAGTGATACACGATAACCGATGACCTCTTTTTCATCGATTAGTTTTCTTCTGATAACGCCTCTCCCCTTGCTTTTAAATCACGCTGCTGTTTTCGTTCCTCACCTCTACTTCATCATCCACCAAAAACTGTGAATGCTCTCCATGACTTATTAACATTAACAAAAACCGTTGAAGAATTAGCCTAACTTAGTTTTGAATTAGCAGCTCTATTAGCAGTATTTCAATCAACTAGGTACCTTTAGCAGCCACATTAATTTGCAGGCTAGGTGCTGGAGAATTATGAATCAGTACACCACAAGTTTGAATGGCTATTGACTTCTACAATGATTCTGATTGTAAATAGAAATGTAGAAAATCCTAAATAATAAAAAAATAACGCTTGATTTCCACTGCTCTTTCACCTTTCACTTTGCATTTATAATATTATTGCCGAATTTTTTTCCCAGGCCTGGATTAAAACGCAACTCAAGCGTGCTAGAAGATTTCGGCAGAAACAATCGGGCTGAGGTGGACATATCAACAAAGCTTCGGGTATTTGCGTCGAGGTACGTAACAGTATTCCAATCAACTAGATACCTTTAGCAGCCATCATAATTTGTAGGCTATGTGCTGTAGAATCAGAAAGGCATAAGTTTGTTATCAAAGTTCGCTTCAATTTTGAGTAGCTTGATTTTATCACATTATGTTACTGCCTAGACTGTGACAATCCAGTGATTGAACATGTTGCTCAATCACTGGTCACAACAATCAACCGAATCGATAGTTCACTAACTTGTCCTCCATCTTTTTCAATTATAATATCTAATTATTAAAATTAAAGAGAGCACACACATTTTTTTACATCTGTTTCTTATCAAACAGAACCCCAGGGAGTTGTGATTTTAGTTTTGGGACTGACTAGAAACTTTCCATTGAATTTTATTTGGAACTTTATGTTATACTACATAAATACTATAATTAGGAAATACCTTGTAAATTGGGATTTTGAGATCAAGAAAATCAAGGACAAAATAAGTATATCTACATTGTGTTTTTCTCGTGTAATTTTGACTATTTCGTTTTTATAAATATGCTCGAATTTTCTCTCTATTTTACTGTAAGTAATAAATTTTCTAAAAATCCACTTGAGGCCAATTTGTTGTTTCTGAACTTTGAAACTGACTCTGTGTGAAACATTAGCAGACTTCTTTCAAATCAATGGAATGTGTTCATGCTTAATTGAATCATCTAATGCTCTGAAAATCTCTTGATTCAAAAGGTGAATAAAAAATATCTTGAGGCCTTCTATAAATACTTTTTATCAATGTAATTGAAAATGGAATGTATGTCTAGAACTTCTCTATTAATATTACTCTCATTTGCGATTGCACTTTTTATTTGTGGTCTTTTCTTAACTTAACTAGAGAAATGGATTGAATAGGCCTAATAATTTTCAGGGGACGACAGGAGGACTCATGGACCGGACGGGGAGCAGCGGAGGTGGTGCGGCCATCGGTGAAGAAGAGACTTGGAGATCCAAAAACTGTTTTCAGCAGGTGAGTTCGTGCCTTTGACAAGGATATCTCTATTCTTATCGTGGGACTGAATAACTCAAATTTGCTCTCAACTTTTCAAGTCTCTGCAGAACCAGTCTGCCAAAAATATAAAATTTTGATTAAAATTAATTAACATAATATTATGTAAGAATGAGCAAATTTAGCAATTTCTTGAAGCTTGTAGAGTAATTCAAAATGTATTTTGACTTTCATGCAAATAGTATCGCAGCGCTCATTTTTTGTCAAGTAATTTCCCAATCGCGGTTAAATCTTAAACTGCTTGTTAATTATTTATTTATCTTTTCAGCTTGTTTGGGATCGCGAAGAATTAGTGAAAATACTGGATTGTATTAGATTTTAATCGAAATATGTTGAACTGGTGGACAGCGAATGGCAGTCAACAAATAGTGTGTGCTTGTTAATTGAAAGACAGCTTTTTTTTAACAATATGGATGTTTTCCTAGATAGGTTATAACGTAGCTTGGTAGCTAATATCTAACTATAGATAGTATCATTTATTTAGATTTCAATGTGTGACTTGAGAAGGAAATTTTTAATCTCATGGTTATCCCATTTTTTTGTTCTTACAGCAAAGTTTTTTCATGTAAGGACTTAGAAAAGAAACATAATATCCAGTGGTATTCTGTGGACAGACTTCTAACAGTCTTGCTTCAAAATAGAACCCTGACTGGAAAATATTGGTTCCTCTTTTTTTCAAAGTTGTCAAATCATATGTAACGAATCTTTCTGAAATTAATGTTTCTCAGTGATACGGTAGCCTAATACCTATGGAGTTCCAATTAAAAACCATCCTTACATCCTGTTGTTCAACATAATTTAATATTTTACTTATGTAAGAAATAATTTATAGGTTATCCGGGCCAAGGTACAGGCATGACGAAAACAACAGTGGGGATGAAGATAGCACACCTAATAAAGGAAATAGGGTAAGAATACAAAATTACTTGTTTATCATTTTTACTGAAATTGAAAAAAATATTTATTTGAACCAAATAACTTAATTGTTGATGGTAGTGGATAATTACAGATGAATTAACAGTTCATAATTTTTGAAACTAGAAAGATTCATTAGTCCTTTGTGTCTTCACAACTTTGTTCCATCATATTCCATTTCTTTTGATAATTCATGAACATTCTTTCTTTTCCAGCCATCCTTGTCTTCGCAAGTCAACCTATGTTCCTTTCCCCAAATGCCATCTAGACAGGAAGTTATATCTGCTCAAGGAGCGGATGAGCATAGCAAAGCAAGGTGAGCGCATCTAGCTGAATAAGTTGGTTAATATTTTTTCAGTTTTCATTGACTACATTATGAGAAGGCAGTGTCAGTAATCCTAATGACAACTTTTTTACCACCAAGTGGTGTTAGGTTTATTGCCAATTAGCTTCTAATAAAGGTTCATTTTCTCTTGAAGACTTCTCATGTGGGATTTTTCCAAAAACTACACGTTAATAAATTTCTGTCAATTAATGATCAATGATTGTGTTAATCCTATAAATACAATAGGCTACTGTATGCAAAGGGTGAACATCTAGTGCAGTAAAAGACGTATATCACTCAATTTGTTATAACCTTGCAAATTGCAGTAAGTTAGTCATACATGGAACTAATAAGATGCTATAAAATTAGAATGCATCATCAGTTTTCATTCTTCAATATTTTGTGAATATTCAAATTACAAGAGTTATTCATTTGACTTTCAAATTCTAGAGAAATTGTAACTTCTAAAAACATCGGTTATTTTTCAGTTTACTATTATATATTATTGTGTAAATCACAGTAATTATACATTGAATGCTTGAAAAATTGTATCTCCCAATGTCATTTTCGGTTATTTTCCAATATTCTATGAGTATGAATCTGGTAACTTGTAGCTCCCATTATGCGCATCCGTGAGACATGGCTTTTACAGGTGCAAAGTTTGCTCTCAGATTCCTGAATAGTAGTATGCTCAGGCAATCTCTAAATATATAGCTTATTCTATCTGACGGAAATGTTTTATTTGAATCACTTTAGCTCATGAAAAAATTGAATTTTTCTTGTAAAGGTATTTTTTGTTGAAAAAATATTGTAAAGATTGTATATGGAAGATTTTGTTTTGAGAAAAAATTGTATTTTAGGAATCGGAGAATGTTTGGAGCCCTATTAGGAACTCTTCATAAGTTCAGACAAGAAGAAACAAGGCTTAAAGATAGGGTGAGTGCAATATATTATTTGATAACACAGTATAAAATACTTTACCAAAATTTTAGCTTCTCAAAGATAAAAGCATTACTGCTTGTAGTAGATGATTCAATCATTGCTTTTTTGTTGGCAAGTAATATTGTATGCTATCACTTTCAAGCTTCAACTGCTGACTAGTATATTGTTACAGGTTCTATGTCTAAAATAACGCTGGCAACACTTAAATTTATCACTCGCACTTTATTTACACAAATAATCTACAACTCACACTGTTCAGTAATTTCTTAAAGAAAAATAAGCAATTAAAAACAAATAACACGATATTGTTCAACTGATAATGAGTTTCCAATGAACTGTACACGAATCAAGGCCGATCTAATATTAAATAATAACTGTACAATAAACTGTTCAATAATATTTGAAAAGAATCGTCGAAAAGAACAATTAACTTAGGCCTACGTTGCACAAGTAATAGGTAAGAGAATTATTACTACAGACAATAAAAGTTCCTTAGATGGTTTGTAAAAGCGCCAACGGGATTGTACTGTCTGTATTAACGGGAACTGTCACTACTGCCACTTATCAACGTAGAACTGAACTACTTAACTGTCACACTTGTTTACCATGACGAATTACAGAGACAACTGAACTCATTTACAAGAGACTTCCTCTATTTATATAAAATTTCATAATTGAGATAACTCTCGAATTTTCTGTCAACTTCTAAATAAATAAATAAAGGAAACTGGAACCTTCTACAATATTTGATAAGACTCCATTAATTTCTAATCAAACAAATAGAACATTCTACTAATTACCAAGTAAACACTATAAAAGTGTCAAAGCAGTGTAATTAATGGCTTAAAAGTAAAAATTTACATAGCAGATAACGCCAAGAACCACTGTGCCTTCTTCCTCTCTACTTTCTGCAATTTCATATCCACTACACTACCCCCACCTTAAGAGATTGTTCTGTCCCAGAACAAAAGCACTTATGTTAGTATGGATCTGCTCTGGTTACTGGCTGGCTCCTCACTGGTCTTCCAAGGGTTGTAGATGCAGATGGTAATCTGGACACCAGTGGATTTGAACACCTCCAGCATTGGCTTCACAATTGTCCAATCCAGGCCATCATATCCGCTTCCAAGCCGTGCTATGCCAAGTTTCCTTACTCCAAGTTGTTGCATTCTGTCCCTCAGCTGAATCAAGCAAGTCCACAATGTGTCATAGGATGCCTTCATCTCAGGCTGTCCCTTTGTCACCAGGTAGAAGAGATGTTGACCGGGCAGATGAAGAACATTATTCCTTCCTTGGGTCCTTGTTGTTCCAGGTCTCCAAGACCACCAAACTTCTTCGTGAAGACTGTAGCAATGCCTCGAGATTCCACTAAGTTGCTGGTGACACAATGTGCCAGTGCATACTCCTTGGGCAGGGTGAACAGATCCCTTTCACTTGTCTGGATCACTTTCCGAACTGTTGTTGAACTGCGATCATCTGTAGACTTCTCTGGGGACAGAGTATGCCGAACTGGAGCTGCTTGTTCTTCCTTTGCCTTCTCACTGCCACCTTGGTCTGCTGCAATGATGTGCTTTTCCTTATTCTTCCTGTTCCTGCTTGCTTCCTTAGCACTGTTGACATTTCCTTGCCAGGTTGGTTGCCCTTGTGTTGATTGCTTCTGGGACCTCACATGTTTCTGGCCAGGATCTTCCTTCTGTTTCTTCCCAAACTGGCTCCTCCCATTCAACCCAGAGATCACTGTAGTCCTGCTCAGCAAACCCTCCTGGGACAGCAAACCCTCAGCAAACCCTCCTGATGCAGACGCCATTGAGAAACTGCCAACATTCCTGTCACTGTTTCCAGATTGATGGTTGGTTTTATCTGTATCCTTCCTCCTGGTCTGCCTTTTCTTCTCACAAGTACAGCATTGAAACTCCTTCTTGGCCATTCCCAACTGTTCCAGAACTAATTCCACAATTTTCTGAATGGTGCTTGCTCCAATTGTCTCAGCTTCCATAGCCCTCACTGCAGTCTCCTGGCACTGACTGCAAAACAGCTTCAAACTCCAATGCTTGGGCAAGAGCATCTATCAGTGTCTTTGGTCTGGCTAATTTGACTGAAAGCTGGGTTTGTGTTGTCCTCAATCCACTCAGGAACCTTTCTACTGCTATACTTTCATATATGTTGTCATCAACAGAGGGATACGCATTCCTCACAAGTTTAGCAATAGCAGCCTCAAACTCCTGCAGTGATTCATTTTGTCCTTGCACTCTTGTGTTGAGTTGGAATCGATACGTTTCCACAGCTCACTGAAGTTCCACTTTGCAGCTGAAGGAATTGAATGAAGAATCGCTAGCGCTTCCCTTCTGAGATTCATCACCAAGACATAGGCCTTTGTTGTGGATGACCAGCCATGGAACTCGGCTGCTGTCTCAAACAGTGTTTGGTAATCTTCTAGAGGTGTTTTTCCATCGTAGGTAGGCAGTCCAGTGTGCTGAGGTATAACTACTGGCTGTTTCTGAAGATCTTCCTCGTTTGCTACCATCATTGACTTGTCTGGAATAACTATTTCAGGAAAACTTGAAGATTTACTTACTTCTTGGTCACTTCTTGAAGTTCCAGTACCACACTCCAGCTGCTTTAGACGATTTTCTATGGTTTTTAAATCTTCCTTCACCTTGTTGACTTCTAGATTCACAGAGTCAGCAAGATTTTTAACCTTCTCATCCATGGCTTCTTGTAACTCGTTTTTCATGGATGTCATATTTTGCTGAATATCTTGTAGTTTGCCCTCCATGGATGTGAAATTTTGTTCGATAGATGAAATATTTTCTTGTAGCTTACCTTCCATGGATGTCATATTCTCCTGTATTTCACCCTTCATGGATGTGAAATTTTCCTGTAGCTTGCCCTCCATGGATGAAATTAATTTTGTATCTGGAGTCTCGAAGAGGTAGGTCGCTGGATCTTCTCCTTCTCCCAATAACGCATCACGAAGACGGTCTTGTAGAGTAGACTTCTTTCCAGATGTTTCTAGATCACGGTCCTCTAATTCACGTTTGAGATCGGCCACTTTTAAGTCGCACAATGTAATTTTGCCAGCCATTTTTAATCAAAATCGAAAAATCCCCGACTTCTGACACCAATTGTTACGGGTTCTATGTCTAAAATAACGCTGGCAACACTTAAATTTATCACTCGCACTTTATTTACACAAATAATCTACATCTCACACTGTTCAGGAATTTCTTAAAGAAAAATAAGCAATTAAAAACAAATAACACGATATTGTTCAACTGATAATGAGTTTCCAATGAACTGTACACGAATCAATCACTAAATGTCAAAAGGCCGATCTAATATTAAATAATAACTGTTCAATAATATTCGAAAAGAATCGTCGAAAAGAACAATTAACTTAGGCCTACGTTGCACAAGTAATAGGTAAGAGAATTATCACTACAGACAATAAAAGTTCCCTAGATGGTTTGTAAAAGCGCGGGATTGTACTGTCTTTATTAACGGGAACTGTCACTACTGCCACTTATCAATGTAGAACAATAACTGAACTACTTAACTGTCACACTTGTTTACCATGACGAATTACAGAGACAACTGAACTCATTTACAAGAGACTTCCACTATTTATATAAAATTTCATAATTGAGATATCTCTCGAATTCTATATCAACTTCTAAATAAATAAATAAAGGAAACTGGAACCTTCTACTATATTAGATAAGACTCCATTAATTTCTAATCAAACAAATAGAACATTCTACTAATTACCAAGTAAACACTATAAAAGTGTCAAAAGCAGTGTAATTAATGGCTTCAAAGTAAACATTTACATAGCAGATAACGCCAAGAACCACTGTGCCTTCTTCCTCTCTACATTCTGCAATTTCATATCCACTAAAATACCTTGAGATTGTGTGTTGGGATTTTGATCATATTTTTTTTAAATTTATTGTATTGGATGTTCTTAGGGCTTTGAAATGTTAGTAGGCTATCTATTGCTGTGAGGAAATTTTTTTTCATCATTAATTTGTGAATTATGGTGGTTGAAAGATGATTTTTTTTGGTTTTGTGGGCAACTGATCTCACCTATGAGTGATTTTAAACTTTGATAAATTTCCCATAACTAAGAGACACCTTGGGGAATAAAATGACATATTCTTTATTTCAATTTAACAGCTTTTTCAAAATAATTTTTTTTAAATTGACATTTTTACGGATTAAAAAAAATATTTTGAAAAAACTAATTGCCTGATTGAATAAAACCATTTTATTCTTCAAGGTGTCTTTTAGTTATGGAAAATTTTTCAAACTTTAAAATCACTCATTAATTGCCCCCAAAAACCGAAAAATTTCAACTTTCAAAAAATTTTCCCCACAGCAGAACATAACATTTCAAAGCCCTAATAACATCCAATACAATGAACATCGAAAAAAAATTATGAACAAAAAACCCTGCGCACAGCCTTAATATTTATCTCACTTCGGTTGCAATCTAAAAATAATTTTTGTTCTGCCTTACCAACACTCAAAGGAGTATATAGTTGTGCAAATTGTTGATAACTATGTATACGGGGCTTTCAGAGATATTACGATTAACGTTTGGCCGTGAGACTCCAGTATACAAATGATGGCAGTCCATCTTCATCTGGCCTGGACTTGTATGATAAAAGGCTATAAATGAGACCTAAAAATGTAAACATGATAATCATTGATAGTACTGTAATCTCAACTATATAATAATTATTATCATTCCAGAATAGTATAAATTCTGCGTATTTTCTCAGACGTTAACAATCAAATCCCAAGTAATTAAACTTGATTACTCCAAATTTAATAACCTATATCTTCATGTCCCATCGCTGACTATTTAGGTGTTATTGCTCGTATCATTTCATTGCAGACATAATAATATTTATCTACGACCATGTCATAATGTATGCATTACAGTTTCACAATTGATGCCAAAACAGCTGTCTTTTCGAAATGCTTTTTGAAACACGTTGCATAATGAGCTCATTATAGTACAGGTTGTACATTATAACACGGGTTCTGGACCAATCAGAAGCATTTTTGATGGAATCAATATCGTAATTCAATATTGTGAAACTATCAGCTGATTTGATCAAACTGCTACACCAGCTGCTTTAACCTAACAATCTACTATAACTTCTCATATTTGAGATGAGAGGTTAGGTATCTCTGACAGTCACAGGTAAAATGAAATTGTTTTAATTAAATGTATACTAGTGGTCGTAGATAAAATAGTGAATGCAACGATTTTATTTGGCCATTAAAGCACTCGTGAGATATTTATAACACTCGCATTCGCTCGTGTTATAACTTATATCTAACTCGTGCCTTAATAAGGGTCAAAATAAAATCGTTGCATAAACTACTATATTATTATTGCAGACATGATTTTATAGATTTGATTTGTAATTATTAGAAGATTCCCGTCTATAAATTATATAATATATTAATAATATATAATATTTTTATTCAGCAAGTATTATATACATTACAAACATCATCATTACATATCACAACAATATATTTACAAATAGTATATAAAACTGCCTAAGTGAGAGCCCCAAAGGTAGTCGGGGTCCTTCCAAATTAATAATTATGAAAGAAAAAAATGTTCTTACCAACAAAGTTTTTTGCAAAGTAATAGTGTAAATTAAAAAAGAAAGATAATATTAATTTAAAAAAATATATAATTACATGAGTAATTCAATTTTTTGTTAGCTACTAGCATTATAAATTCATCATGACCTTAATTATTGAACTAGCATTTTACCCGGTCTGGCCCGGGAATCCAGTTTGTTAGTGGTCACAAAATTACAAAATTGGGAAGGGTGAGTGAAATGCCATACAGTTCATCTGTTTGAAAAGAGTTCATAAAGAACATTTTTTTGTTGCACTGGTGATGTGAATTTTTAGTGTTTTTTATAAGTAAACTAAATTTTCAGCAACTTTGCACTCTCTACCCACCTGCATCGTTTTGTGTTTAGTTCTTTAGAATACAGGAAGGAAAAGCTCAATACACATAATAACTAAGCTCGCATGTCGCTGGGTAATATTAGCAGCTGTAATATTGATACAGAGTTAATCTGTTGCTTTGACTTGAGACATATCGGTGTATCATCTACATTATCACGTATCATGTTATCAGTTTTTCTATGAGCTTCCTTCATCAAAACACATGTTGGAACAGTAATAGTGTCCATAAGTGGAATTTGAACATTAATTTTGAAAACTCTGGAAGGAAAATTAAAAATCGGGCTTCGAGGTGCACGAAATCGAGTTTAGAGGAAGCTTTGTGCCAAATTTAGTGTTCCAAATCGGTGCCATTTTTGTGAAATCCATAAGACAAACACACCCCTACTCTCTCTTATCATATAGATTGAATCTTTTTTATTAACATAGTTTTTTAATTGTTATTAATTCTTTCATGATGAATTGTCACTTTATTAATTAATCCCAAATATCAAAACTAGATAAAAATAATAATATCGTGTGACCTGGCTGGCTCAGGTCTGGTGTCAGAGTTATCAGGTCGCACCTGAATAAGTTCAGGGCCTCTGACGTGACTTAACGACTGTTTTTTAGGCAGCCGGGACCGACAGCTTAACGTGTCCTCCGAAACACGGGAGTGGCCCGAGGTAAAATCTTTCGGTCAGAACTGGGATCGAACCCGGGACCTTTGGGCTAGCAAACCAGCACTTAACCCACTCGGCTACGGCCACTCCGTATCAAAACTAGATGATTCCATAATATCGATGGTTACATACAGTAAACATATTTCCACTTCCAATTACCTTTTTTACCAGAAAGCCTACTTCAAGAATTCTTCAATATTATATACTTTGTCCTCTTTGTTTTTATTCTTCCCATATTATAACACTTGGTCTGAATGTTATAAGGCTTGCTATGATAAAATTCAAGATTATGCCTCTAAGTATAATAAGTCTCATTTTTAGTAATATTCATAATTGTGTTCAACTTCATAATACAGTACTTCCAAAATGCATAGTGGCTATACACTGTCATTATTTTCAGTAGGGCAAAATGTTCGTTCACTGATTCTTTATAATCTAGATGTAATTATTATTCTTGAGAATTAAAATCAATCATAACTTATCAAACATTTCTTCATGTTAGTAATTTTTTTTTAATCTTTCCAGGAACAGAAAAAAGCTCAAGTCGAGAAAAAATTGGAAGAAGCTGCCAAGAGAGAGAAAGATGAACTGAAAAGAGAGAGACAGGAGCTGTTCCAAAACAGGAAGCGACGGCAAGCGGAAATTCGGAATATTGAATTGAAAATGGCTCGAATTCAAGAGGTAGTACAGTATAACAATAATACTGTTATCCATTCATGTGTTATTAGCTATGTTAGGGGATGGTACATTTGCTCATAATCTCAAATATTTGTTCTTGATGAATATTTATTATCATTTTTATTATTTTCCAATTCCTTAATGGATCTTATTAATATCTTCTGTATAAATTTCTTATCTCATCTTCGTTTTCTTTAAATTTACTTACTCATGAAGTGGAGATATATTTCAACATTTTTACTGTATCATTAAATAAATGAATAGTAACATATTCTCCTTTCAATCCATTTTCATTCGAAACTTAAACAGCTCATTTTTTTGTTTAGCTGTGTAATTTTGCTCAATTTAGTTTGTAACTTTCTTCTATCGATAAAATAAATTCAAAAATCTATATCACAGCTTTATTTAGGTAATTTTCGATTCTTGATACCAGTAAATAAAGTCCGCATACAATTGTATGAAATAGGATGTTTTAAATTCATTTATAACAATGTAGATATCTTTAGTATCACCTCCATTGTCATTTTTTCTAAAGTAGCGGCCACGAAAGTGGACCGGAGAGTAGAATTGCAGTTATACTATTTGGACAGTGACGTTACAAACATTATTGCAAAATCCATATCAGCCATGTACAATTTTGAAACACTGATAGTATAGTACTGGCTTTCCATGTCAACTGTATAGATAGCAACACAACCTAAACCAATCTTCTAATTTGATGACCAAAGTACTGTCAACATTTTATTTATTTTTGAAATAGTCTGGAGCCAACAGATTTCCATGTTCTTGCAAGTGTTCTGTTATCGAACATCTTCTTCTTTTTACAGCAAGAAAACTGGGAAAATATCCAAAAGCCTTTGCTCAATTTCATTCAAACTCGATCCAAACCTCACCTGTTCTACTTACCCAAAATACACAATGCGAAGACTGAGGAGCGGCTGGCATCTACTCAGAAGTCTGTCACAAGTAAGTATACTGTTTACATTCACTGGGGTATCAGGGGCCTATTCCATAACAAATCACAGTCTAATCCCGTAAGATTTTCCCGTAACTATAAGTAATATTACTATCAATATTAATGGTAATATTAACAATATTAATTATAATGTTGTTTTTTACTTTGTTATAAAAGAGTTCCCGTTACTTTCATTCATATTGATGAATCATACATCAATAATAAATTTTATTAGTGATGTTCAACACTTGATATAATTAATTGGAAAAAGAAATGGTTATTTTTATTGCTTGGTAGTGTGCATAGTGATCATCTTTCCAATTTGGGCTACCATTCATGTTCAAGTCTTCCGAACACGCATATCACACTATAAATTGATTCATGTAAACTCAATTGATAATTATTTGTCAGGAAATTTTGTAAAGCATCACAAAATAAATTCAAGTTTTTTAAAAGAATAAGAAAAACGTAAGCGTGACTTCTATTAGTGTGGAGACTTCTAAGAGTAGTTCTTCCTCGCCGTTTGAGACATTGTATGAGTAAAAAAGATTATGAGCAATTGATCTTATTTATTTTCTTATTGTGTTGGAATTTGATCTCCACTATTTTCATTACAAATTCATTAAATCATTATTCATGTAAATAATTTTTGGTCAGATTAAATTCAAACCCAGCTATTAGCCTCTAATTTCGAAGAAATTGTTCAATTTAATCGGTTTAATTTAATCTATTTATTTTCTTTAAATAAACAACTGCTACGAGTTTTTCGAAGCAAAGCGTTTCACGTAAAATTAAAAGTGATAACATAAGATAAGACAAAATTACTTTATTTACGTAAATTTACAAAATATAATTGTGAATTATTGAAAAGCATATTATTAACAACACATTATTATATTGTATATGAGAAAAAGTTTGGATATTAACAATGTGATTTTATGTGAAGCATTTACGTAATAAGGGCGAAGTCTGGACAAAAATTCGTACATTCAAACTTAACCTTGATAACTTCGATCTGCGAGACTATATAATTAGTAATAATAGAATAAAATTTATACACAAATTGAAAAAAATAGAAGTGATTGAACATAATTGAAATTGAGTTGTTGTTTATATTTTCTGAACAATACTGATGGGATATTATTTACAAAATGAAAGATGAAGGTTGTCATGCTTGTGCTCTAAGGTTGAAAAGATGCAGTGATGTTGACATGAGTGAAAAAAATGATTAGCTTCAAAGACAATAATGAAAAGGTGAATCAAAATTTCACGAAAGGATCAGTTATGGGCTAAAAGCCTTTTGCTTTCTTCTAATTTGTATGTAAATGATTGCATGAATAATTGAATAGAAAAATCAAACATCTCTCAGCTGCTCTAGATTTTTGTTGATGATCTCTGTCACCAATATAAACATAATTTTTTACTGGATTTTTCTTCACATTCTCTGACACTAATATTTAATTTCAAAAGGGAGAATTTAATTGGATTTTTCTGAATAGATGTTTTCTAAATCCAATTTTTAACGATTGTCTTCTGTTTTTTTGTTTAACAGAGATGATAGAAAAGAAAAGGAAAGAAGTTCAAGCCGAAGTTGCAGCCATTCTAAAGCGTGGAATGGGACCACAGTTGAGCTCTGTTGTTAATACGGGTGGAGATGCTAAATCGGCTGATAATTTTGGACTGGATGATGACGAAGAAGACGATGAGGATGGGGATGGTATCGGAGACGAGGATGAGGAAATGGATGACGAAGTAGTACAGCAAGAACAAATTAAAGTTGATGTGGGGGATAAAGAAAACATAGCTGTACTTCCAGGTTAGTACCCAACTATCTGTCTTTCCAAGCACTCTATTATATCTTGAAATTCAATCATTTTTTCTTATTCGTTACTCATAATTCTGATGTTAGTTCTATTTCATGGAACATTTTGATATCAGAATAAATTGGATCAAGAGAAACTACTTTTATGATCTTTAATTTTGGAAAAATAGCAGTCTTACCTTTCTTTTTCGCTCATTAAATCGCCAACCTTTCCTTTCTTCTACTTCTTTCATAATATTATGAAAACCCCTCCCTAGTAAGTGGGAACCATAGTTGGAAAGGGTTTCCATCTCGACATATATTAGTACAGTACTATTATTTTAAATTAGTTTATGGATTTTATTTTTGTATATTATTGGATTTCTGTTATTGTATTTTAATAATTTTCATTTTTTGCATGACTTGTATTTGTATGTTTTGTATTCTATAAATAAAATAAATAAATGAAAAAAATAAATGAAAAAAATAAAAAAAGAATAACCGTATGAAAATCCGCCAGCTATGGGAGAAAAATTTGCTTTTCACATTCAATGTGATTCAGATTGAGCTAATTGTTCTCAGTTTGTTTTTCGAGAAGATCAAACGTGAAGCTTACTATTAAGGTATTTGCCAATTGGCTTAGAGTGTCCCTACACATCAGTTTAGTGTAAGCCAGTAGTTTTATTGCAGTAAGGTGTCTTCCGGAAGTTTTCCTATTAATTATATTATTTTTTTAAATGATGACATATTGAAGACATACTTGTCTTCACTGCCCTCACAATCTGAGCTTGAAAATAATGATTATTTTACCAATTACACTAGTAGCGTACTAAATTATTAAATGCAGCAAACTTGAAAATCTCCTTTGTCCCTGAGCGCGGTGTCAGGGTGATCGTGATGTGCAGTCATGGACTGCGCTTGGAAGGCTGCTATTATATAAAGTTATCTGCTTCATTACCCACCTCGACCCAACAAACTCATTTTACTTGGCTCACACACTCTATCGTAGTCTTCCTTGGGATATCTTACAAACCGAGGGTGCCAGCATTGCTGTCTTCAAGCGTAGGTTGGGGGTGTGGTTGCTCAGCATTGGACGTGTAGCCTGATTTATGGCAATGTACGCTGAAATCTTGATGCAAACGGACAATCATTAAGACATTCTATTTGCGTTGGTTGTTATTCATAACATGAAATAAATACAATTTATTGTTATTATCATCCAATTTACATGAGTAATTATAACTCATTATCCAATACGCATATCATGCCGGAGCCTATCTGGTGATATTTCCCATCAATTGTAAACTAAGAACTCGTCAACTACAAATATGAGAAACTATTTATTATTCCATCATTTTCATTCTTTTCAGATTTGGTGAAAATAAAGAAAGAAAGGGTTGAGGATAATTGTGGTATTGATAGCCAAGTAGCAGGTAAGGTAGAGTTATTACAGAGTAAAGGTGAGGAAAAGGTCACAGAAAAAGATGAACCCTCGTAGTTCTCTTGACTTTGGAAGCCATTAAATATACTCATCTCACTTTTAATTCTGTAGAGAATCTTCAACTCCTTTTTTCTTATCTTATAAATTCTTGATTTCTTGCTGTGTGCATTTATACCACTTATAGCGCAATATCAGAATTTTTTAGTTTTTTTAATAAAATCATGACACAGACTTTGTCTGTCTGTAGCTGAGTAGAGCCGATTGTAATTTTTTGATAGTGAGTGCCCATCCGGTCATATTTACTCATTTATTTTCAGATTCATCCTACTAATTGACAGGTAATTCGTCCAACTAATAGGTTTTATCCAATCTTGAGACCTTTCAAGAGAATAGAAAACTAACTGAGCTTCAGCACCATTGTCATTGAATTTATAGGTTTTACAATTCAGACGAAGTGAGTTCAACCATTTCTATTTCTTTCTGAATGTCAGAGACCTTCGATAGTAAAACGTGGCAACTCCACCTTTTTCTAGTATTCTCTGTTAATTTTCCTCTTTTTCCTACTTTCATGAAGAGTTTCAGAATAACAACGTTATTAAAAGAAGATATGTGGGTTGCAATTCACAAATGTCCAGTATTACTTAATTTATTTTATTTGTAAAATCTTTCCATGTCCTTTATTCTCTACTAGAAGTTTTTTAATATTCTTGTGAGGCCATTTACCACTTTCATTATCATTCCATATCAATTACCAATGGATTTCATGGACTCTTGAAGTATTCACTTTGTAGTGCTATCCTCATTTTTTCTCAAACTTTCAATTCCGTCTATACGTTTTAAAAATTGTTTAAAAGTAATAGTCTGATGTATTTTCCTCTGGAACGAAACAAACTAGAGTAAAACTTGAAACATCTTTTAGTCTTACTCATAGCAAATTTAAATTACATTTTTTTTACTACCTCTATCTTTTCCCCCTTTTTCATCGTATATCATCATAGCATTGATAATCCTTCGAGATTTTTGTTGATACAAGAACAGTTTTCAGATAAATGCTCTAATGATAAGATGTGCATGATACTCTAGCTCTTTTGAATTTATTGTATAGTGGTCTTACATAATTCATCTAGGCAAATTTATCATTGTCATTGATTTCTCATGTGCTTTTAATCATTTATATAGTCAAACCACAATATTTTCAAAATAACTTATTTTTTACTAAACATTTATTCTTGTTAAATATGATGAAATTCTTAAAGTAAAATATAATCGGTGCAATACATATGAAGCATGATAATCTTTATCTGCCATAAATTTATAAATTCTATTAAACAATAATAAGAGATCTAGATGATATATTATTTTGCTGAAATTCTAAAAGACATTACCTACTTCTATTGCACGACTAATACTATTGATTTCGATTAGCTCGTATTACACATACCGTAGTTTATTATAATTTTATTGAGTAAACATTCACAATCCATATTTTATTTCGCCATCAATAAAAAAATGATAATTATGAAATATAACTTCGTAGGATGGGCTACGTTTTTGATATTATTGTTAAAAGCATTTAAATCCTTGCTGCATCAAAAATTCATTCTGTCAAAATTTATGATTGAAGGATTTTTAAACGAGAAGTTTAAACAATGTATTTCATTGCATCAACGTAGTTTCCTTGATACCTACTCTAAGCGTTATAAGGAAAGTTTCATTCTTGAAATATCCCTTAAAATATTGAGTACTGTGTATTGTATTTTCAATTTCATAGAAAGAAATCACACACTTCCTGATAGAATAGTTCCAAATGATTAAAAAAGAGTCTCAAATAAATAATAAAATATTTAAAAAAACATCTAAAATTAGTTAGCAGATACTTCATTGAAAAAAGCTGCTTTTATCTAGAAAAGCGAATTATCTCATCATGAAATATTAACTTTAAATCAGTCATGGAATTTGATTCAAAAATGTTGTAGTTTATTGTAAAATAGTGTAAATATATCATATGACTTTCGTTATTGAATGCATTTCTATAAATGTACTGTATCTTGAAAAGTCTGAAAAACATAAATTCTCCTTTCTTCTAAAAAAAGTATAATTGCAAAATCTCCAAACATTCTGGTATTCATGGTTGATATATTTTACCACCAATAATGTTGAGGATTTCTAGTTTCAAATTTATTTCTAAAGAATAATAATGAACTTTAGTGTCACGGCTCGGGCTGTACCTAAAAGTATTCATTTACAAGTTAGTTATTCTTTATCACTTATGGTTGTCTGGTTGAATAGGTTTGAAAATTGCCCTGAAAATCATTTTTGAAGTGTCAGTAGTGTGGTTTTAGTTCACCAGTGGATACACGTTTTTCGTTCAAAAGTATTTTTTCTATTTACTATTCTTTCCATTTATTATGTACTATTTCTTAGCACTTTATTCAAATGCAAATGAAAGATCAACATAATAGTTGCGGAAACCTATTTTAAAACTATGTATATTTTCAGGCTGTATGTTAATACGAAATAAAACATTGATTTATGAGTGGATAATGTGTAATTTTCTTATAAAGTGCCCTAATTTAGATAAAAACAAGTCTAATAATACTTCGAAATTTCTATCTTAACCATCAATCGTAGAATCTCCAAATCCAATGACTGTTACTATGGAAATAATAGCAGTTCTTGACAAGTCTATGTCTAGAGAAATGAAAATACAATTTTAATCAAACTTTCATAAACGATAGGTCAAGTTTGAGGACATAATATTGTTATTATTATTATTATTATTATTATTATTATTACTACTATGCATCAGCATCAATCAATCTATTGTTTCATTGGTACAATAAGAAACGTCTCTATTCTTAAAATGTCATTAATGCCTTGAATTTATAATGTTTTTTATTCTCTTGTTTACATAAGACTGTGCATAAAAAACTTTCAGTCTCAATTACTGTTCTATTCCAAGATTTATTATAACAAATAAAATTACAACTCTATTATCTACTATCGTTACGAGCTTAAACTGTTATTAAGAGTTGCGTAAGACTGTTTACAACTGCATAAAATTGACTATGCAATGTTTTGGCCACAATAAATAGAGGTGAAGATATTTTATCGAATTCATAAATGAAGTTATTCCTTGAATGTTATTGCATAATTTCTTCTTCGCTCAATCGTGTAGGAAATACTTGGTATAAAATGTTTGAGTCATTAGGTTGAATTGAATATTCAGTGGAAACTAATAGTTTTGATTAATGCGTCTAAACATCTATCACTTATTATAAATATGAATCTAATTAAAACTTTGACACTATCATGATACTTTTGATTGATTTTTTTTCAAATACAGTCCAATTTAGCACCTCTCAGTCTTCACTGTTAGTTGAGGCTTTCCTTGCTATCTTGTACGCTCGTAACCAAGCGTCTAGGAACTCTTTATATTTGAGGAGAATGCCATTGTCTCTTATCATTTTCTCTGTTGTTGATATGTATAGGCTTCCACTTGAAGATGTTGTCTTAGAAACGTTCCTCTCGTCAGGGCTCATTAGAGATCTAGGAATGGTTTTGGGCACTGTATCGCCGAGTTCTATAATCGTACTCTCAACTTCGCATAATAGCTGGAACAGTAAATGAATTTCAATTAGAATTTTATCGTAAATCTTTATCTCAACACACAAATGATAAATTGATAAAAATTCATGTTATTTCAATCCACTCGAAATGATTCACTTTTCATTACAACCTCTTACTATAAAATTGAGAATTAAACTCTATGTAAGCTTGAATTCAACTGTTCATAAATATTTTTCTCAACACACAAATGATAAATTAATAAAAATCTCGGTTATTTCAATCCACTCAAAATTATTCACTTTTCATTACACTTCCTACTATAAAATCAAGAATTAAACTCTATGTAAGCTTGAATTCAACTTTATAATTTATACATATTTAATCATAACTGTATAGTATAATATATAATTCAGACATGCTGTTGACTCTGGGCTTCTAGTTTATTTCTATTCCAACGTTGCTAAAGTCATCGGTACCTGTTGAGAAACATTTATTTCCAGCAATCCACTTTTCTATTTCAACGCTTAAGAACCTTTATTTCTGGTTCTGTTTTGTATCAGGGTAAAGATTACATGTAGAATCTATCAATTAATAATTTTTATTTGTATTAAACATTTCATTCGCTAAATATAATTATTTCTATTAAATTATTGAACCGTGATCAATTTTAAACTAGAATAGAACATAAATGAACTAAATATTTGCTTTCGATAATACATTACTGCTATCAAAATACTTCCAATTCATTGGTAACTTACAAACTTCTCTGATCTGTTAGATATTCCAGATCCCATCCTATTTGTGATAGGATAGTGTACAGGGCTTGAATACACAGCAATTAATGCTTTCGATTTAGTTTCCTATACCAAAAGCATCAATTGTAGCGCGAGTTGGAAACCTAGGCTCAACATTTTACATCTGTGGTGAATAGTAAAATATTTATTTTTGTTTAGATCACTTACCGTAATAACTCCCGATTTCCTTCGAGTTAATAGAGAACTTATAAAACTTTTAAGTTTAATAAAACAAAAGTATAATAAAAACTTATCCTTTTTTTCCGCTTTATTTGTTTTATGAGATCAGTTATGCACATGCGCCGATGAATCATTCTCAATAGAACCCCAACTTTAGTAAATGATGTTGACTTACCTCTCTCAAATACTCGATTAATACTGTTAAACAAGCTCTTCTGTCTGTGCCAATTGCCTCATCCGTCTGAATTTGTTCGAATGCAACGGCAAACTTTTGTAAATCGCTGTATAATACTGCCAGTTTTCCCCCATACTTGAAAAGAACAACAATTCATTATTTAATCGTTCAGATAATAGTAACATTCAATAGAAGAACTTATCACAATTCATCATTGAAATAATATGTTGAAATCACATGCATTAGTTATAATTTAGGAATAAAATAATTAAATATTACTAACATCCATAATTATCAACTGTTATCATCATTATATTATTCATATTTGGAAATCAGTATATTACTTCTCCTGCTCTATATTCCCCTACTACTAAATAAATTCTACTAAATTTAGAAATTTTAAAATTCTACTAAATTCCAAAATTTTAGTTTCGAACAAATGCAGATGTCTTGAGCATCGAAACCAAGCTTTTTCAGTAATAAACATTTTTAGTAGAATTAAAATATTTTATTTATTTATCACGCTATGAAGAAGCACTACAATATTTTCAAGTCAAGTTTAAGATTGAAATTAGAGTAATAAATAGAAATAAATGAAAGGAAAATAATGATGGATGGGAGCTGAAGGCTCTTGACTTGCAGCTTAAAGTTTAATCATCTAATAAAATTAACATTTCAACAGGTTTTCTACCCTAGGTTTTACAAGTTTCAACTCAATTTACTTCCAAAAAAACGATTGTTCCTCAATTCTGTTAACTGGTTGTTACATAAAACAACTTTTGTTTTACATATTTTCATTAGAAGCCTTACTGGTATTGTTTTAAAAAATGCTTTTCCGAAAAAACTTAAAATTATATTCTATTACAATCTTGAATTTATTGATGGGTTTTTGAAGACATCACCAAATACTCCCACCAAAATTCTGGAGCATCATTTTAATAAAAATGTAGTTTTAAATATAGTAGAATATGATCAACAGTTAGCCTATTATTAGCATCATTATTTCCTAAGAAAAATAATTAAAACTTAATAGGAAATTGTAAAAACATACATTATCCAATGTCTGCACGCCATTTGAATCAAGAATTGGTGTAACTGAATTGAGATCTGGAATCCAATTCGGGCTATAATTTTCCCTACTGAGTCCTTTTCGAGTCTGTAACAAATCGTCAAATGCCCACGTGAAAAATTAATCTTGAAATATTAATCTTAAATTATATCACTTTATACTCTTGTTATTGCGTGAACTTCTAAAAGGCTACAGTAGAACTCGATTTTGTTGGTTTTTTCTTATTAAATGCTCTGCTGTATTGTAATATGTTATCTACTGAAAAAATAAATTTTTCTATAAAAATCTATATTTTTGGAATGAAAATTTGTATGAAAAATGGTGATAATTTGATGTTTTGGGAAAAAGTTGACCAAACTTGAAATTTTGGTATGGAGTATTCTAGAACGAATCTTTGAATAGACGTAAAGAAGAATTTCAATCTTATATGAGTACTGCATGTCAACTGCTCATAGGGAAATGAAGTTAGTTCAATAATTTCCAGTCAGCCTAACCCCACTCCAGGTCAGCTTTTCTGTTTTCATAAAAAGCTGTCCTTGAGTGGGGGTGTGCTTTCTGAAAATTATTGTACTAACTTCATTTTCCTATGTACAGTTGACATGCAGTATTCATATAAGATTGAAATTCTTCTTTAAACTAGGTACTGTATTTATATTTTTTATAATGAACTTATATTCTCTTTGATTAAATGAACAACTGAACATCAGGAATTCCCCATGAAAAATATAGTTAGCTTATTCCTTACAGTACTTCTATTGTTTTGTTTGAAGTGACTGACAATTAAACAAACTGACAAATATACAGAAACAGAATTTATTAATTTTGAATAGATTAGTAGCACTTGAAGGAATTCGAAATCAATCAATTTTACTTCTATTTTCTTGTACGTTTCAGGCTTGTTTACACATGACCGGCAGCTTGGTAGCCGGCGTCGTTTATCTGGCATCTAGCCTTAGGACATTGTATTATATTGAGCGATTTTATGGATTAATTTCCCGACTTTTTAATTCATGATGCAGTGTAAATATGTCGGGTAAACGGCAACGGTTACCCGATGCCGGTTTTCTGCTAAGCAAGCCTTTGCAGAACTTGAGCATTGTGTCTGAATAAAAATAAAGTAAATTTTATTGCCAAAGAAACAAAAATAAAAATATAATACGAAATACTCACATTCAAGTAGAGACTTTTGTAGTTGGAACTGGTCAACGGTTGCTGTGCCATTTTGAGATGCTGTCGAATTTTACGAAGACTACGATTATATGTAGCATCTATATTGTCCGTGTTCACGCCTTCTGATGTGTTCGTTAACACTCCACAAGGATTTTCCCAAAATGGGGCTATGCTGTGGTTATTGGAAATACTATCCAAAAGTTGATCAGAACTTGTATCAATTAATAATGGATTCGACCTTGTTAGGGAGATGGATAAACAGGAAACAATAATAAATAACATATTAATATAATACTGAAAAAATTGATTATAACACTTCAGGGGAGATTTGTAACTATCTGATATTTTTTTAAAGATTGACATTAAAAACAATATTTTATTTTTTTAAATTATAGTTTTTATGAGTGATGAAAGATATGTTCAGTCCAAAACAACATAGGATTCATTCTTTTTAACATTGTCAGTATCGTTCGAAAATTAGAAGTACTTCAGTGAGTGTCTGCTTTATGTGAATTATTTGGTGAATCTTCATGTCTTCTGTTCCTGTTTTGAGATTCATTTTGCGAATGTTATTCTTGACCTGTAATCAAGAAGGATTTCACTATGTTTAATACTCTGTTTCTGTAATAAATATTAGTGTGATATTAGACCTAAATATTAAACCTATTAGATTATTATGATAGGCATTGTTGTACATCAATTCAAGAAATCATTGTAAATTGTGCTAAATATTGTAAACATTTGATTAAAAAGTTTATAAATGTATCAGTCATTCTTGTTTCCTTGAAAAATGGCATAATACAGTCAAAGTCGTTTTATGACAAATTATTGGTGATTAAATTGATAGTCTTTTTAACTATATTGTTCAATGTTCAATTCTCTAAAATCTGGGACTTTTCAAATGCCTTATCTTAGCTTATCATGAGCGTATCTTAATCCAGAGAAATATTTGAGCTCTGATGATATTGATCAGTAATAATTAGTCGAACATCTATATCGGTATTTTAATGTTGCTCATAGCCTATTAAAATAAGAAATGTTGAAATATGTTAGATACTGAAAAAATGATACAATTTATAAATTTAGGTAGGTTTTTCCTTTAGTATTAAATGAATGTAACACGATAATAATATTGTCATGCAAATATGTTAGATAATATAAGAAAATCTTCAAAAAATTAAACTTTTGCTACTTACCATAATACAGCAAGACACACTACAGCGAGATGCTCTGTAACTTGTAATTCCTCTAATTGCAATAATTCAATTCACACGAATTTTTCACACTTGAAACAAAATTAACGATATTATAAAAGCAATTGCCCTATATTTTCTAAGAAAAATTTACGAGGGAAAACTACGTAGACTACAAAAACCGGTATAAAATTCGGTAACCAGAATGTAAACCGTTAAAAAATTATAATATTTTAATCGCTGTTTCGTTAGACTAAACCTATAAAATTCTTTGTCAAGCTTGTTTGTTTAAAAACTTTTATATTTTTCCATACATTGGTTGCAAAGCACCTGGCAGAAGTCCGCTTTTTTCATATTGGAATCAGAAAAGATTCTGAGTGGACAAAATCAAATTAAAAATAATCGTTTCAAATAATTGCAGCTTTTCAATAATAACTATTATCAATTCTATTGATGCTCTCAACCTCGATATATTGTAAAGAATTACACAATAAATTAATATTACTGTGTATTTGTACAATTGCTGATGCTTTTCTTTCAGTTTCCATGTAAATTCAATAATACTATCATCGAACAAGCTACTTTAGATTATGGACTTCCAAATATCAAAAGAATTCGTATGGAGCTCCAGAAGCTTTATAAATTGATTTTTTTTAGAATGTGATTGTTTAAAAATTGAAAAGAGTTCTAAACTTTGGAAGCTTTATAAATTGACAAATGTACAGTAATAAAAATAGGTATTAGAGGAAAAATTTGGCCAATAATGCTTTCATGCATTTCAATGCCAGCAACATGAATGATATTAGGGGCATAAATATTTCTAATTTTAAGCTACATAAATTTTTCATACTGTGTAGAGAAAGTTTTATTATTCATCAATTAATTTTTCTGGGTAAGGAAGAGTAATTTATGTTATTGCAAGCCATGGACTAACATTCTGAAATATTCTTTGGTTTTGTTTTTAATATTGTTATTGTATCGCGAAAATATAATAATTACGGTTTTAGAAATTCTCTATCAGTGTTGATCTTTATTTTCAATATATACCAGATTAGTGTCGATATTTTACTCGTGTTAACTGTAATAAATTATCAACTGAATAATGGAGAATAGCGTCGAATATCTATCCTTACTGCCAGACCGAAACAGACTCTTGCAATCAGAATTTTAATTTGGCTTTTAAAGGTTTTTGAGAACTCGAGGCCAAACTCGAGCACTGGATGAGCAGTGTTCAATCAGAAATTTCATCATTTACCTCTGCCATCACTGTGTCAATCTACATCATTGTTACATCTGTTGTTAGTCTTATCTCCTAAATCCGCTCTTTTAAATTATCAGCTAAAATTAAATGAACCAGCTTGCGCATCCATTGAACTAGCTAGACAATATCAAAGTTTATCAATTTCATATGAAATTGGAGCAATTTTTTATGAACATTCATAATTATTATCCCAGCATGGCAGTACTCAAGTAATCAATTATGAGAGTGTGCTTTTTCATAGCAAATATATACTGCACACAATTTATTCAGCATAAGAGGTGTCCATGATAGAATAATTTTCATCCTTTATTTTCTAGCAAATCACTTTGATCAACATTCATAATAATTATTCTCTCAGTATGTTATCAATCTGATTTGCCTAACTCATCAATTATCAACAATCTAGCATACAATGGTAAGGTACTATGTATTTTTTTTTTATCTATTTAGTGGAAAAAATGTCTATGCTAATAATGTTACACACTTTTTCATTCACTGTCATGCAGGTTGTCAAAATTTTACATCACAATAACCCGTTAAAAGTTGAAAAAATAGTGGACAATAGCCCGTTATATCTTTGCTTGATTGTGTTTTGTAATGGATAAATTTATTATAAGACTGTTCACTGTAGAACACGAATATTGGATAAAATGCATCTATTATTAAATATTTCGTTTTTGAGTTGTCCGTTGAGTTGAATATTTTTTAAGAGAATCTGACTCTGATGGAAATGCTCTAGTGATTGAAAGTAATTTTTTACACATTATTGGCATTGTATATATTGTCAACTCTTTTTTGTAGATTACGTCTTGGAGACTCCAGTTAAGGATTATAAGACAAGTCAGATTAACAATTATACAATCTTATACTAGTTACCATAATTTATTACTGTATCAATTAGTTGAGGTGAGGCTTAATTTTGATGTGAAAGGAACTCTTGTACACTATAAAAAGCTTTATCAACTAAATATTTTTCTATTGTTTTTTAAATATTTCTATATTTTTAAGACTCTTTAAAACTGCGGTAGCTTTTGTTGTAGAGTTTCCTACCAATATAACTAGGTTTTTGTTTGAATAACCTACTATTGTGACTCACCAGGTGATAATCTTCTCGGCTTCTTGTATTATAATCGTGTACGTCAAGATTTTGGTTAATATCACTTTTTTTACATATAAAGTAGCTTCATACTTTTACAACATATACTTCATAAGCAGATTACAGTTAGGAGACCAAGTCTCTTGAACAATGGCCTACATAAATCTAATCTATTTACTCTTTCCATACACCTAACCGCTTTCTTTTGGATCTTAAACACCTATCAAGGTTTTGTTTTTGATGAATTACCCCATACTAAGATAGAATACCTAATATGTGACAGTAAGAGCCCATGGTAAGCTGTAAAAAGTAACTTTTTGTCATTCAATCTAGCGAGCTGTCGCAGGACAAATACCCCAGATGAAATTTTACAACATATTTCTCAATGTATGGAGCCCAGGTCAATCGTCCATCCAACAAAACTCCTAGAAATGCAATATTTTCTTCCTGGTCTAGTTGATTATCGTTTACAAACACGCTTATAGCCGTATCTTCATTTGAATTGAAGGTATTGGAATTTTAATATTTATTGTCAATTTCAACGGATTTAAGAATTGGACAATGGACTGCACACCTATATGGGCACTTATTTATAAATTATCTAGAATAGAATATAAGTTATATAAGACGATATAAGTTACTCTTGAGGAAAACGTCAAGTTCTTACAATATTCTATTTTGAATTGAACTTAATAATAATCATTAAAAGATCAAACATTTAAGGATATGGGCGATATTAATCACTCTTTAAAAACAAAGAAAAATAAATTACTGTGTTTTAAAATTTCAAATCAGCAGCGTAACCTTTTAAATATGCCGCCATCATTTATATTCTAAAACAAATATGGAATTCTAAAATTTTAAACTGAATTCCGCCATTATTCCTGTCTATCTCAATTTGTGATGACTAAGTAATGTTTGCATTGCATTGCATGGGCATTGCATTTTAATCACTCTATTTTCATTGGACTTCAACCTATTCGTGTTTAAAATTTCAAACCAGAATTTCATCTTGTATGGCTCTTATCAATCTTAATTAATTTCATTCAATTATTTGGTTCAATGATCGGATGACTGTGTAGTAGACATAATAGCGTTTTATCAAGTGTAGAGTTAGCGTTGGTTGTTGGTGAGTCATCTGGAAACAATGATGCTCTCTTTTATATTCATATAAATTGAGTTTTTATAGATTCTTAGGTATTGGAATTCTTTTCCCCTTAATCTGAATCTATGGATGTTTAAAGGTAATAAAATGCTGTAGGTTTTTTGACGCCCTCCCAGCTTTTAATCTATCTCCAATTATGTTTAATTTGATCTGCATCGCGCCATGTATTTTTAAAATGATTCAAGCTTGTCTCATTTTGTGGTATACAAAAATTATTGATGAGCTATGCAACAGAGTGCTGCACTTTTCGTTACTTATACATTGAAGTAGTTTTTCAATTTCAAGTTTCTTGCATGCGATGGTAAGGTCTGTAGCATAATATTTCAGTCACAAGAGGTTTAACACGGGGAAAAATTAACCCAGCGAATTTTTCATGCAAAACTTTTAGGGCTTTGGGTGATCCAAATCCAAAAATGTTGAACTTTCAATCCTGTTGCATATTATAGAGTAGGCCAAAACCACCAAATTCCGATTCAGTTATCAGATTTTTCTAATATTAGTTCAAACTGAGCGTCGCACAAGAAACATCCTTACCTTTCTCCGTGTGCACTAATTTTACTAGAGAATGATATGAGTTTCATCCATTCGGCTGTAAGAGGCCCTAGTTTCACTTTTTTTAAATATTGGTAAACTTCACATGAAATAGAAAATTTGAAGTTTTGACAATTCTTAATGATTAGATTTTGTGAGTAGCATATTCATAATTCAAAAGTCATCTAGGGGTAATTTAGTAGTTTTCGAAGAAGATCATCTGTTCAAAGACTTTCGCGCATACCAAAACAATTGAAATTCAAGTGAGGATCTAAATTACAAATTTCTAAATATCTACATCAGGATTTTTATAGTGGAATACTATTTCTTGAATCTGTACCTTCAAAAACACCACTTTGTCGCCTCAAAGAGGTGCAATTTGTTCAAGAGTGCCTAAAAATGGACTTTTTATGCTTCATTATTTAGGTTCCAGACGCCTAACTTCTGAATGAATCCCAACTTGAAACTTACTGAGCGGTAGTTGATACTTTTCAGCTGATTGAAGTGGATATAATATGTGGTATAATTCATATATTATGTGTCGAGTTCGGCTCAAACTGTGAAATTTCATTTCTGAGCATGTAGGTACAAGGAAGTGGAGGGAGCATAAGGTCAGATAGGTGTAGCCGACGATCGAGACCGGCTATCAGGCGGCTTCCATGTTTCTGAAGGTATACTTGTCATATTTTTTCTACCAAGATGACGTTTTTAATGTTAGGCTACCAAAAAGATCCAACTTCGAAACCACTGCTGTAGATAGAAATCTGAAATTTGTTCAAAGTTTAAGATCATAATCGAACTTACATGAGTTTCTAAAAACTAACATCCAGGGTGGACTAAATTACTTTGTATAAGTGACTTTTACTTTTTAAGTAATTTACTTTGTATAAAATGATCACAATTTCTGCCTTTCTCAGTTTTTCTGCGATCATACCAATATTAATGTAACTGTATATCAGTTTAAGAAGTACCACACTGTTAGGAAATTGAATTATCTATAATTTTAAACAAGTTAAATACTTTTATCTCTCATCAATCCCAAGCTGCAAATTTTCAAAGTCTTGAGAAAATCAAAAGTATCCTACTTTTAATGTGTAACTTTCTAAAGAAAAGAGATACTAGAAATGTATAATGGAGATTGAAGAGCATGATATTCTTTCCAGTTGACACCAATTAGATGTTTTATCTCTAATATTTTCCAGGTTGGAGCTATTCAATAAACCATTTTCATGCGTTTGATAAACTAGCACAATTTTTCTTAATTTCCAGTTTTTCCAATTCTGAGATAAAATTAGCAGACTTATTAAATGAGTTTGACTATAATAAACTAACCCGACTAAAATAAAGAATAAAATGTTTTTTAAAAAATAGCGAATCTTGATGTATTGATTGATAGCTGAGTGTAATAAAGTTATTCAATATAGTTATCATGATTGATTGAGTTACAGTAGCAGAATAACATTTGCAGTTTGACCAGACGAAAAAGTAAACTTTTTTTGTGAATACAAAACACTATGATCTCTAATTTGAAACCAATTTCAACTTTCTATCTTTTGCTGTTTTTAAGTTAGGGATTATTAAACACATAAGTCATTTTGTAGGGGTAGGAGCGGTGTACATGATAAAAATATATGAAATATATTTTCTTTATTTTTTTAAATATATATTTCAATCTTTATTGTTTGAAGAAGGCTAGAGAGGCTCTATTCTAGATAAACCCTTTTTTGGCAAATTCTACACGAGAAATTAGGGTTTAGACAGGTTTCGCTATTTTAAAAAACATTTTATTCTTTATTTTACTCGGGTTAGTTTAGTGTAGTCGACCTCATTTTATAAGTCTGTTCATTTTATCGAATTGATCCTGATTTTCCAAATGCAATTAATTGTTCAATAATGAACTCAATATTGCAGTGAAAGGTGTATTGAAATAAAAATCATCCTCATGTAATATTGCAATCTATTTAATACTTAACGTTATTACAAAAATAATCATGATTTATTGAGTTACAGTAGCAGAATAACATTTGCAGTTTGGCAATATTACGTACAATCTAAAAGGTTTCATATGCGTAATAATTTATATATTGATAGCTGAGTAATATAGTTATTCAATGAAATTACTTAAGAAATAAATACTTTAACAGTTGTACATGTACAGCATTAAAAATTAGTAAAAAAACATGTAAACACAACAAAAATACATCGTTCTAGAAATCACGTATACCTCATAAAAATTACAATTACCCCAATTTATTTCGTCAATATCACAGCATTTCTATTCAATTTATTGAATACCTCTTTAACTTTTTCAATTTTTCTTATATAAGGCCTAAAATTAATGTAAAACGTATAAATTAATACTGCATCTTATCTAAAGTGAAGTGATATCTTAGGGAAGTGATAGCCGCGAGCCGTAGCAGGTATCTGTTCAATCAGATAGATAAGCTGCGTTCTCGCAGGTCCTGTTTGTAACGGTGACCGATTAGATTGGCCAGCAAAAAAGACAATGTTCTCGGCTGAAAATCACTTCCCGGTGGTTCGGAACCCACCTAAAACTGTAGGTTCAACTCATCAATCACCAGCATCCAACTCATTACCCACGCACAGGTCTCAGACCCATGTGGGCTTCATCCTCAAAAAAAAGTAGTTATGCGCTTTTTTTTATTTAATTACTGAAAAGTGCATTCAACTATCAGTAATAACCAAAATTCATCATTAAAGGATTATAAGTCAAAATTGGTAGACAAAAATATAATTTTTAAATGGATCCTCCAAGCTTTTGTAAGTATTTTAGAAAGGAGCCTACTGTAATCTGAATTGGAACAGAGAACAGTGCAAATTTCATCTATATATAAGCATTATTATAAATTAATCATTTTAAAAAATTGCTTACCATATTCACTAATAATACTGATTTGAATGCCTGAAGATAGAGAGACATACATGGCAACTAAATAAACTATCAATAACCTAATCGTATACATCTAGGAAACTATAATAATAAATTGCATAGAAGTAATACTTTTCGGAATAGAGAGTTAACTTTCAAGCAGAATTCAATATTTTAGAACCATAAAAATGCAACGGCTGCAATACAGTGTTATAATAAAAATACCTAAATTAATTACTACGTATATGTTATAAACTAATAAAATTATTGCATCTAGACTTTTCATTGAATGATTTTAGATTGTCATCTCATTCTTGGGAGTTGTATGAATCGGTCGCGCGCATATCGGCATTCTATTAATGATAGATAGATAGATATTTATATCATTTAGTGACCTGTGAAAGGGGTATACGGATTTGTCATAGCGTTTTCAAAATAAATACTCTACTGTGTCAAAGAGTTGGAGGAGTTAATATCAATTGATTGATTCGTGGTGAAATGATCAGTAAACTCAGTTATAGAATATAAAAAACATTTTTGAAGGTATATTTTAATTCAATTCTAAATCTATCAAGTTTCAATCTTTTGAGACGTTCGGGCAAGACATTATAGAAATTAATTCTCAAACTCTTAACTCCCTTAGCATAAAGAGTAGTTCTATGATAATAATCTTTAATATGATGTCGTCTCCTTGTTCCATACAAATGGAGCATAGAACCTCTTATTGTATTATTTTCAATTTTTTTAACTAGACAAATACATTCTGAAATAAAAAGACTAGGAAGAGGAAGAATCCCTAGCTGTTCAAAATATGGGAGACACCTTTTTTATTGTCCTTATAGCCCACTTTTGCACTCTAAATATTTGTTTAGAGTCTCTGTGGAATTTCCCCAGAACGCCACTTCATATGCTATAAGGGAATGAAACAATGCAAAGAAAACGTATTTTAAATTATAAATAAAAATGAGTAATACTTTATACTGTAAGATATTCTCACATAATTTGCCGTAATGAAGAACAGAAGACTAGCTACTACAGCCGCTTGGAAAGCTGTGTACGTTGCTGCATAGACAACAAAATGTGTCTCTGTGCATTACCAAGAATGAGTTGGCAGACTCTATAACATTTAACCTTTAGGTTCGTTTTACATTATTGGGTAAATTGTGTAATTTTAAAATACTTTAGTATTCAATTATTACATAACGTGATGGTTAATAACATCAGTTTGCTGTACTCATTGTCCTTGAATAGGTTTTTTTCCATCAAATAATTTCTTGAATAAATAAACTATCAACAACTGATCATCTTCATCAAATAAAACTGACGCAAATTTTTAAAAACAATCCATGGACACATTTAATAAAATGACTTATATTTTGCATATAAATATGCGTATTTATTCACGGCACTGTAGATGTAGATGAATGTTATCTTACAGAGACCACATTGGAAAGTGAAGTTAATAGAAATGTTCAATATAACGACTATTACACTCATAAAATAATCCTGTAGATGGAATGCAATTTTATCTTTCATAGATCTCATTCCACTTCAATGGGGAAACAGAAGCATTTTTCTTTTCATGAGATGCTTTCAACTCTCAAAATGGCAATTTTATTCAAGAATAAAAAATAAAATATGTCAATATTATTCATGATGTAATAATTTACATCAATCAGGTAATGAGAATCTGGCATCAAACCATGTGGAATCTGCAGTTTTGAAATTCAAAATATCTCTAGGACAGAAGTTATTCCTTTGAATATGCAGGGACTGTTTTTTTTTATTTACTGAGTACTTTCGGTACCATATTGCAATGGTTTATGGATTTTTGCCAGCGCTTTTAGTTTGGAAAAATCACTCACATACCTTACCTGTCTACTGCTGTTGTTATTTAAGCTATTAAATGAGTAAGCATAGGTTATTCAATGTGGAATGATTGAATAACATCATACCGTGCGCAATCAGTATGGACATCGTGCATCAAGAAATGTACTGACGTTTATATGTTAATTCAATAGGGAATAAAATTCGAATAGCAATAAATCTTTCTGACTTTAAAAGCCTTCGCTGAATTTGACGACGATTTTGGAGTATTTCAATGGCTGAACATGCAAGATTGATTACTCAGATATGAAAATCATGGCACTAACAAGTGTGAGCATTGATCTATTCCAACGTAATAGGTTTTTGATAGTCGCCTACCTTCATTCCAATATTCTTATTCGAGATTGGGACCAATCAATTGCAATCCTACGGTTGATTGCCTGTTGCAATCTAATGGAATTCAAAAAGAAAAGCCTAGAAAGTCCCTATGTGCATGGTATCTCAATGTCTGACCCAGATTAATGTTTTATTTGGTTTTTATGATTTTCTGCTTGGAGTGCACATGTCAATCTGGAATTGAAGTATCAACCAAAAACATCTGTGTTTAATTTCAGAAAAAGAGGAAATCACATGTTCAATCTCACTTTTACCTTTTTCTCCTGTTAGAACTCTATACAGAAAATGACAGTTCTTACAATACCGACTCTACACAGACCTTGATACAGGATTCTATAGATATACCAGTTACATTAAAAATGTCACCCGTCGTTGCCCTGATATACAAGTATATTTGCCTCAAGAAAAAGCTGTTAATGATCTATGGTAAATTTATACCTATACAGTATATCAGTATAACGATGACCGCCATTTTCAATGAAATTAGTACCGTATATCTGTAGAAACCTGTATGTAGATCTGTATAGAGTCGGTGCTGGTTCTACAATCTCAATAATTCGGGTTTATTAACATAGTTCACATATTCGACGTAATTGTAATAGAAGAATAAAATAAATTAAAGCTCTCTCTTATAGTGCTATTGCTAAGATAAAGTTTACAATTATGTCCATCTGAACAGTTTCCCAAGTGTAGACTAATTTATTATGCAAAAGTGAATATATGACTGTTAACTTCACAAGCTCATACTCTTCTTTGATAGAATATTTTTCAGCAAATACTAATAATAACTGAAAATTATATAGGCCTATTGCTCTTTACGATACCGCAAGTGTCCACCTTGTTCACTCTGCACTCAAAATCCTGTTTCAAAATCGTTCGTTTCAAATCTCCCAAGTTGAAATGCTTTTGGAAATTAATTTGGGCCTGATGGCTTCTAGTACATTTGTTTGTGAATAATTTGATGTTAATGTAGTGTCCACTCTTTATTATTTAAATAAAATCTCCACGGATAATTTTTCTGCGGCATTGAATCTGTGTGCATTCCTCCCTAAATTCTTCAACATTTAATACCTTGAAATTGCCAGACTGGTATTATATATTCTTTGGAATATTAAGATAACTATCAAGTAGCTGGAGAATAACTTGTGCAAATAGTTCAACATCAACAAAAGGTTTTACATTTGCAAGAAATTTGCAACAACATTGAAAGAGATTATGCGCTTAAAAGCCCACTACTTATACTCAATAACATAAGCGAGGATGTCAGATAATGTTTGATTATATCAACTGCGAAAAGCTACCTTAAAGGTCTCTTATGGAATTTAGTTTTCTTAGACTTTGTCTTGCAAGCCATATTTCCTTTCTTACCGACTACCCTTCTTATCATCCTTGTCCAATCATCCAAGAAATTCTGGTAGCTGAGAATCACTCCCCAATCCTGAATTATCACTCTTGTGTGGTCCAGGGTCAGTTCCTTGAAATGCCTGTGAATCTGTATGAGTCGTCCTGGTGCGCGAACAGCTAATCCCATGTTCATCAGAGCAGTTTCCACCTCACATAATAGCTGGAAAGAAAATAGACTATTTAATAGTTACTTTATCAAGATTTCACATATTCAAACGACACAAGAATTGATGGCTTGGACGCAGGAAGTAGCTCAGAGGTGTGCTAGACAGTATACACATTCACCTGTGCAGCCAGACCCTGTGTGAAGGTGGGAGTGGACTGATAAGCATAGAGCCTGAGAATTGGTTTCGGTGGGCTTGGCATAGACACAACTCTGTTAGCTCAGTGGGGAAAGTACTCGCAAATTACCCACTCCTCGTTTGCATAATATGTTCATTCTTTGGACTAAAACATAATGTTGTTGAGGTCTGAAGAGTCACCTACAGTCAAAATTGGCTATGTTACTAAACATACATGCAGTTAAATTGAAATCGGAGAATATATTATTGAATAAGATTAGTCTAGAATTGGCTTTCAGAAAAGTTAATTCATGTTACAAAAGAGGTTGGCACAAGCAAAAATCATGCTTATATTTGATTTCGTTTACATATCTAATAAATCAAAATCGAGTCATTAAACAATGGCTATTAAAGTCTTTAAAATAGTGTTTAAACAAATTTCATAGAAGTGGCTATGAGTTCATAATCTCTCAGATGTACCTACCAATCATAATTAGGAGGTTGTTGATCAAACTTGAAAAGCCACTATTCTAATGTGTTGTGACTCAATATTATTTCGACCATCCAATAGAGTCATTGAACGATCCATATTACGTAAAAGTCTAGTAAATCGATATTTTCCAATGCAGACTATTTATTAGCTTTAAAATTATATATATAATATAAAAATATATCTTATCACAAATCAATTAATGTAATAAATTGGGAGTAGGGAATTGGAGCAAGTAGGGTTCATTAGGAAAATGAATATGCTTCTCATAAATAGGCTACTGAATTATTTCTATAGAAAACTGGATTAAATTCTAATAAAATAAAATTATGCTACACTACTCGTCTTGTCTTCCAGATTCGTTTTCTATTTAAATATTATTCCTGTAAATATAGATACTTCGCATAGGGAAGTGATAGCTGAGTGCTGTAGCAGATATCTGTTCAATCAGAGATAAGTTACGAAACTCCTGGGTGCTCTTGTTAGGGTGACCGATTGGATTGACCAGCAAAAAAGACTCTGTTCTCTGCTGTAGGATCACTTTCCGGTGGTTCGGAACCCGCCTAAAACTGTAGGTCCAACTTATCAATCACCATCATCCAATTCATTACCCACGCACATGTCTCAGACCTATGTGGGCTTCATCCTAAAAAAAAGTTACTAATACTTCATGGGCTTGTTATACTCACTAAAATAATGGAAACAATACTCACTAACAAAAAGTTACTAATACTTCATGGGCTTGTTATACTCACTAAAATAATGGAAATAATACTCACTAACAAAAAGTTACTAATACTTCATGGGCTTGTTATACTCACTAAAATAATGAAAAAAGTTCATATATACTTAGGTCCGGAAATGTACCGTTATAGTAGAGTTGAAGATGGTAAAAGTTAGCAGCTAGCCCCATCCATCAATTTACTCTTACAAAAATTGTAATTTGGTCTGTATTAAATGAAGTTCTGTATAAAATGAGCTGAAAACTTGAATAAAACAAGTTAGAAGTTGGTAACTACAGTGATTTTTTATGCATTCGATAAAATATGCAAAATTGACAAAAATCACGTTTTTTCAAGTTTGAAGTGCATTTACCTGGTTAAAATGTACCTACTATATAAACTTGTATTTTTTCCTGACAAAACTTGTAGAAAATTTAATTTTGAACCAAAAATGTCAATTCCCAACAGCCAAAAAAACACAAATTAGATAAAACGGCTTTTATCGTGTCATAACTCAATAAATTTGTCACAGCTTGCTTTTTAGGTGGGTTGGTTTTTTTAAATTACAGTTTTCTGGAGTTTACCTGTGTTTTTGTCTACTAATTTATCGAAGATTTTTTGTTCAAAATTAAAATATCTACAACATTTGTATGAATAAACTACCAGTTTATAGTGCAATTGATCTAGCTGATCCACTTCAAACTTTAAAAACGTGGTTTTCGACCATTTTTGTATATTTTGTTGAATATGTCAAAAACTACTGTATTTGCCGACTTAAAGTTTATTTTTTTTAACTCTCAGCGTATTTTACATTAAATCTAACCTAAATACAAGTAATAATTTCTGAACGAGTAAATTGATGGAGCTAGCTGCTAACTTCCGCCATATTTAACTGTGTAACGAAACATTTCCGGATCTATGTCTATATGATCTTTTTATTATTCTAGTGAATGCAACAAGCCATCGAATTATTGGTACTTCTGTACATGTGTAGATAGGAATAATAAGATTTATGTATATTCGCTTGTGCTCAAACTGCTATAAATAACCATCTCGTTGGAATAAATTGATCATTGTATTATTGCTCACATACGCTTCTCAATTCTTGAGCTATCCGTTGCAGCAGAGAATATCGTTTGTTGTAATCCGATCTTGAGTAGATGTTGCTGAAGTCTCTGATGTTGATCAGTGATTCAAACGTTGCTGAATAGTTTCTTAGGCCGTTGTGCAGGGCTGGGAGCATTCGTTCTACCTGTTTAAAAAATTAATATTACTAATAGGCTTTACATACTGATACAATAATTTCAATAATTCGTATTTTTAAGGCCTGATGCGGGCACTTTTATCGTTTCCTCAAATAATCTTTATTACAATACTAAACTTTCTTACTTGCCATATGATATAGATTCAAGAAATTGTAATAACCTTTGACTGTTTGATCTAGTTTGTTCAGAAGTGCTTTATCCTGAGCAATGTTCTTATAATTGGTAACTGAAAAAATGTAAAATACATGTTAAAAAAGTGCTAATTTTAACTACCCGAATTGTTCTAATCCTTCAATATTTGAAAGAAAGAAAGAAATTGAGTTTCTTGAAAAATAATATAAATAGAATAGTTTGAATAGTTAACATAGAATTTTAGAAGCCTAAGAAATTTATCTGGAATTAATAACTAAAAAGTTGTAAAAACATACGGTACATCTCGCAAAAAAAGTGCTCACTACAACCGACATGTCCCTAATTCTTAACAACATTTTTGGATTAATCTCACTGTACTCCAAGAAGACTTCAAACTCATCCCAACTGGATATATCTATTATGTTTTTTTCAAATTTATAATGATCGGAAAAAATAATTTGAGAATCACCTTGGCATGTTTGTCCAGACATCTAAGCTCTACTTGAAACCAATGAAGCTGCTTCTCTGGTAACCAGCTGTAATGAACGTCTGTTACTGACTTCATTACCTAAAAATCAATTGAAAAATTTAGAGCATTATATCACTTGTTTCGGTCGAAATTCATATCATCATTAATCAGGGACTTGTTGAAAACTTGAGTTTTAATCTACAAGAAAAACTTCCATAGCCTTAGATTTTACAATAGCTGCAAACACAAGTGTTAATAAAACTACATTAGTTAGTAAATTGTTATGCAGCAGGCCCTTGGCCTTATAAAAATCTTTTGATCGCAGTTACATGAACATTTTATGTTCTCTCCATTCCTTAATAGTTGGGAAGTTATTCTCTTCTCAAAGTAATTCTTGAGAAATTCCAATAATCGTAGTTTTCAACTCGCACCAGTTTGGAATAGAGACCCAAAAAACTGTTTGATTTGACTTGACGATAGAGAAGCTGCTGGTCAATAAAAACCGAATCGACTTTTGCAGACCATATCATTCAAACTGGACACACTTTTACTGAAATCACTACCAACCTACACATTCTACATATAAAATGTAAAGGACACGAACTGAACACCCTGGAACAATTTGAAATTTACAAACACAACACACACAATAAACAAAACATCTTTAATGAACAGTTGAATTTTAAATCACACAAACTTTTTGACCACATTATGCAAAAACCAAAATTCTTCTAACCAACATCGCTATCTATAATATAACCCTTGAAGATGGGTTGAAGATGGGTTCAACAACTCGAAAACGTTCGGCCACGTGTGTGTACATTTTTTCAAATATATTCACAATCTAAAACTGACTGCAAGTCGTTAAATTTACAAAAAAAGTTAATATTAACAACGCAGATCGTTATGGAACAAGAAATCCAAAATCCAAGAATTTAACAAGTTTTTAGAACGAGGTAGACTTTATTCCTGTTGTTGTAATCTAAGATAAAGAAGATATGTCGTTGGCTATATTATTTTAATTATGTTATATTAATAATGTGAATTCTAATTTCATTCGTATGTTCAAATCTCATATCCATCAAAATATTTTCTATCATAACATTTCTATCATTGAAAACGAATTAAATCAAACTGTTGCCAATAATAAACATATATTTTTGGAAATGTTTGAACATTGATCATGAATTCCTCACCCCTGAATAAATATCGGCAATCTCCCTTTGAAGTTTCATGAAATGATCTTGAGTGACTCTTATCTGTGTTCTAATCCGTCGTAGTGGTCTATTGCTTGGATGCTTTTTGCCTTCCACAATATCATTATCATTTTCAACATTCCAGTATCTCCATCGCGCCAGATTCCTTGATCTTGTCATCTGGAATGAAAATTATAAGAATTTAATTTAGTTAAAGTAGTATGTTACTATTATCAAAAATCCACTGTGGCATCAACTTATGGCATTCAACAATACATATCCATCACTGTAAATATGATGCTGATATCTATATAAATAAAATTAGAGTTTTGTCTGTACTTTTATCAGAATTATATATTTTTTGGTTATTTTTACGTTTTATACATTAAATAAGCCGAAAATAGTCTAATCTCACTTTCTGTCTGTCTGTCTGTCTGTCTGTCTGTCTGTCTGTCTGTCTGTCTTTCTGTCTGTCTGTCTGTCTGTCTGTCTGTCTGTCTGTCTGTCTGTCTGTCACGGCCCCAAAGGCATTTTACGCGGCCTTCTCCTCAAAAACGAGAGCATCGATCGGGATTTTAGTTATTGAACAGTATTGAACACTTTATTGACAATGTCTTTAGCTATAAAAAACTAAATTAACTTTTTTTTAACAGAGTAATAAACGTTTAAAAACCAAGTATTTTGCGATTTTGGATACATTTTACGCGGCCTTCTCCTCAAAAACGAGAGCATCGATCGGGATTAAAGTTATTTATCAGTATTGAAAACCTTTTTGACAATGTCTTTAGCTATAAAAAACTAAATTAACTTTTTTTTTAACAGAATAATAAACGTTTAAAAACCAAGTATTGTGCGATTTTGGATACATTTCTTCCACGTTTTATTACCACATAAGAATAAGAACAAATCACGTAATTTATCATGATATATCAATCAGCTGTTCTCAAATATAAATGGTGGGGCCTTCGCGGCGTTATTTACGCTGTCTGCAGACTTGTGTAGTCGGAGCATTGCAGTCTTTTAGGAAACATATGTCTGGCGAATTAAAGCTCATCTTATGTTTTATCAATTATTTCTTTGTTGAAAAAAAAAACAAAATTTTCTAATTTCAATTTATCAAAACAAAAATTAACATTTTAGGAAGGTGCGGTTTGTGCTAGGCTCTTGGGAATTCGCCAGGTAGCACTAGTATTACCACATGAGAACAACAACAAATCACGTAATTTATCATGATTCAGCTGATCAATCAGCTGTTCTCAAATATTCTCTCTGATAACTGTCACTGAATTGTTTACGTCCTAAGTTGTTAACTAAGCTGCTAACAACTTCATGATCGTTGCTATCAAAAAAGCCGAAACATATTTAGTCGTATTTCTAAACATAATCCGTACGAAGGACGGGTAGCTGCTAGTAACAATATAAAGATGATTTTAGATATTTTTTAAGGGCAATGGAATATCACTCCATTACAATTTTTTATGTAATTATAGATTTATATGGGGTTTCACATGAGACAAACCGTGCAAAAATTTAAAACAGATTTTTTCTTCAAAATGTCTTATTATTAATTTTGTTTTTTATTATTAAATTCACTCACTAGTTAACATACAACAAACGAAAATGAAACAACAGACTGTTAGACTATTGAATGTGTAAGTTAGTTATGGTTGCAATTGAATGAATAATTTATCTGGAGATACGAGTGGGTCTATATGCTAATTATTTCTATCTCAATTCAAAAGATGGATCAAGGTTTCCAGCACATTCTCGCAATAAGGAAGTGAGTCATTATGAAATGAGTGTTAACTTCGGTATTAAAAATACTGTACATATTTTCCAATGTTATGAAAGTGGATCAAAATCAAAAGTAATCGAAAATTTCCTTTCTCTAATATACTCTCAATAAAGCAGAAAACTGTTATAAATCTTTGGAATATTGTAGATCATTTATTCCAGCAATTCAACATGCCATATTCTAGCAATAAGGAAGTGGGTCATGGTTATAAGAGAACTTCAGGATGAAATAACTTTTGTACAATATAATGAAAATGGATCAAGAGTAATAGAAAAATCCTCTTTTTCACAGTAAAATCCCCTTTCTACACTATATTTTATACTACCACAAAGTAGAAGAGCTACTGAACATTTATTAAATAATATTATACATTCCAAATACACACTTCATACGATATTTGTAAATCGTCTCATTAATTCTGATAAAAATAGTTGAATTTATTTATTTGTCACATAAGTCTGTTGAAATTGAATTATTTCCTCTTCCGCTGCTCAGTCAATTATAAGAATGCCAATGAAGGATGTGACAATAAGATCATGGTTGTTGCTGAGAAGTGCAGCTCAACAATAAAATTGATGAGGTAGTGGATAGTGTTGTTATTGATTGATTAATTAATAATTAGTGTTGTTGTTAATTAATTAAAACTAAATTGAATCCTTTTCTGACTCCAGAGCTGTTCATTATTAGAATAATTGAGTGGAAGCTTTGACAAATGTATAACAATAGTGGGATAGATGGTGTTGAAAGTACAACTTTGTTCAATCTAATATCAAAACTGGCAATGAAGTTTTTTTAATTATAATTTCACTTACTTCAAATGGAGAAATGCATTTCGCTTCTGAGGAGATACTTCATCAGCCTGCCACGCTTCTCTTCAGAAGCAAAATGCATTCATCCAGTTTATGTAAGTAAAGTCATAATTCAAATAGAAATACAGCGTCAGTTTTGACATTAGATTGTTCATCAAGGAAAACATCACAGATTTGAACTTTTATGATTAATTTTTTTGAATAAAATTAATATTAATATCAAACAATGAATTCATAATTCCTCAATTGAAATATCTCCAGGAAATAATAATTTATTCAATAGCAGACATTTTATGAAAAACGGTTATAACTCAACAAGTATTAAGTAAGTATTAAATGCATCCTAAACACATGACAAAATACAATGACCATGAGAGTGTTACTGCAAGTATAGCGGTTGAGAAAATAATAGCTTATTTAATAGCAGAAATTTAATGAAAAAAGGTTATAACTCTACAGATAGTAAGTATTCAATGCATCCTAAACATATGACAAAATGCTCTGACCATGAGAGTGTTACCGCAGGGATAGCGCCAGTTAGTGCCGACCGCATTGACTGCGGCGTGATGCATGGGGCCGGGCAGCACCAGTAGGGACTCGACCAGAACTGAGCCGCAGCAGAAAATTGCCATCAGACCCAGGCGACTTCCTGGTCCAAAGCCCAACTTCGTAGCTTGCAAAAATGTTAGACTCTCTGTTAGACTAGTGAATCCTCTTGACCATTTTCCTGTAACAGAAATATAAAAAACACATATTTTATCACAATATTACATTTTTATTTAACAAAAGTTAGAGAAAGAGGTGAAAGAAAGTAACATAATAATTTATTTAAATATCAGAGAGGAAAAATAGCATGAAAAATTATGTACATAATTATAGAAAAGTAATGATACTGAATAAGCTAAATACTGTTTCTATCTATAATCTTTTAGTTGAAGTTTGGTGACTTTGCAGATCAAAACTTTTCCAGCATTTCAGTACGACATGATGAGATGAGAGGGGAAACATAAGCACCAGATTACATGCACAAAAAAATGAAGAAAAGAAACAGGGTTATAAACAATCAAATTGAATTGAATAAGACTTTTCTTAGTGTAGCACGAGAGAACCAGGAGACATCTAGATGCTCAGGCAATTCATTGAAGGTTATTAAAGTTATCATTTATGACCTATTGTTGATGTTAATGGAATATCCCAAATAACTCAGCATCAAGAAGTTTGATAAGATGAGCCACAGCAAGATTTCTATTGTATTTTGGCCTGTAGGGTAGTTTGTCTAGCTTTCCAATCCCAATGATAGCTTTATTCATATTGAACCAATTTGAATCTATTTGCTATTATAGTAAAATTAAAAAAATATTTTCGCATAGTATTTTTTCAAAAATAGAAATATTATCTTTTAAAGTGAATTCAACGACTTGCAGTCAAATTTTTATTAAAAATAAGTAGTATTTCACTTACTTTGTAGGCCAAACGAAGTCACTTAGTTTGGCCTACAAAGTAAGTGAAATACTACAGTAGTCTTATTTCTAATAAGTCTTATTTTTAATAAAAATTTGACTGCAAGTCTTTGAATTCACTTGAAAAGTTAATATTAACAACGCAGTTCGTCATGGAACAAGAAATCCAGGAATAAAAATAAAACATATTTTAAAACAAAAAAAAGAAACTGACTTCAGTGAAATGATAAAATACTCATGAAATAAAAAGTTTAAAATAAAGTATTTACTTTAAACTGAGAAAATTTTGAATTTCATACAAGTAATCTTTTAAAGTCGGCGCCAAATATTTCATGAAGTTGATAAGAAATTCTATCTAATATCAAAACTAACACTGTATTTTTTTGGAGGGTGAAGCCCACATAGGTCTGAGACCTTTGCGTGGGTAATGAATTGGATGATGGAGATTGATGAGTTGGGCCTTCAGTTTTAGGTGGGTTCCGAACCACTAGGAAGTGATTGATAAGAAATTCTATCTAATATAAAAAATAACACTGTATTTCAATTAAATATGTTATTTACACTCACTTTTACTGAAATACAGTGTCAGTTTTGATATTAGATTGTTCAATTATTTCGTCATGGAAAACATCACAGAGTAATTCTGTTATATTTTAGAAGTTTATGGGAAATTTGGCGCCGACTTCAAAAGATTACTTGTATGAAATTTAAAATTTTCTCAGTTTAAAGTAAATACTTTATTTCAAACTTTTTAGTTTATGAGTATTTTATCATTTCACTGAAGTTGGTTTCTTTTTTTGTTTTAAAATATGTTTTATTTTAAGCTTTTTAGTTGAATTTTCAAACTTTGAAAACATGAGAAATTTCTTAAAGCCTACATTATGAAATATTTATCAAATTAGCAAGCCAATAATTAATTTATAACTTCCAAACTTAAGTACAGTAACTAAAAATCCACTTATAAGAAAAGATAAACTAAGGAAAATTCTACAACGTTTTATTTAATGTGGAATATTGTATTTAGGAAAATTATAATAGTGAAAGGCTTCTCAAAAGTGAAATGGCTTTTGATTCATTTTGATGTGGTCCTTTTCAGAATATACCTACACGGAAATAGTAGGCCTATATTACGTTACAATTGTGGAGAATTGTGTTTACTGAAAATATGATAAGTAAACGCAGGAGATGAAGTTGAGTGCGGTATTATTATACGAGTATGGTAAACATCTTCCCGGACGAGTTATGTATGATATTTTTCGTGATATTAGTCATATATATTTTTTAATATAAAAAAACATAAACTTTGAGCTAGTACAAAAGGAACATTAAACATAACCTCAAAATAGCCTATTATACGCACATGTATTTAATGGCGAATAAATATTCTTAATCCATCACAGCAGCGAAACTAAAAATACTCCTGAGATCAGCTGTTTTTCCAAATTCTCCAACTTATGATTGAAACTAAATAAATAACCTTAGGCCTACTCCTATGACTCAATAACATCAACTAAATTATTTACAGTTTACATATGGACAGAAATATTATATTCTTCTTATTCTCGATTCAAATTAAGTTCACGTGATTGGTCAAAACGGGACATTACAGGCTTGTTTCACACTGAACCAGCTTTGGGTAACCGATGTCATTTACCCGGCATAATTGCATTGCATCATATGATTTCGAAAACCGTCTAGATGTAAAGCGCTCCATATGATACAATGATCAGCCTGGTAAACGACACCGGTTATCCGATTGGCGGTTATGTGTGGAACTATCCTATTCAAACTTGATTGAAATTAAGACATCGAAGAATGCTCCTTTTTGTTTAATATTGGGCCGATCCTTGCGAAACTTGGATGGGACCACCGCTGAGCGATGCTCTTTCGTTATAAAAAAATCATCGAAATCGGTTCAATATTGTTCGAATGATTGATGTACAAACATAAAAAAAAACAGGTCGAATATAGTAACCTTGTTCTTTTTGGAAGTCGGTTAAAAAATATTCTTTTTCAAGTGCCTATTATTCAGCAAAAATGCAAAGTGAATTGCATTTAACAGTTTTGAATTCCTCTTCACTTTCTCCTTCAGCAAATGTCAGGCATGAAGAGGGAATTCAAGTTTTTGCTATTCGCAATGGAGAAGTTCCTATAAAACCTTGAAAATCTGGTACAGTAGATCACTAATATAGAAACTTAATATTCAATAATCAAACAGAAAAAATTCTCAAATTAATAAATATTTTAATTATATAATTCTCTATTTTAATTGACAACTTCTATTGCTTTGTATTACTCAATAGTACGGTATTATAGTTGTTCATATTTCATCAGTTTTCTACTAAACCGACAAAAAATTTACATACTTTTTGATATTTCATCACTTTTTTGAACCGTACTTCTTCCACCTTTCCTATATTAATCCTTGAATATGGTAATCAATATTTCCTTTTTCTAGAAAAATTTAGCAAACTTAGGCTATAAGATACTTGCCCTTCCACTACCCCACTCTAATACCACTCCCGTGCTCAGTTTACAAATTTAATAGATCAATGAATTTAAATTATTCAGCATCTTTGGTCTGCGACGGGATTGGAATATGACATTTGAGTGAGCCTCTCTTAGAAGATTAATGTTTTTTGTGTACTTTATTCCACATCCTACTCGTTTGATTCGTAATAAGAGGTCGGTAATGCGCACTCTAAGTGAATTCAGATCGTACCATTTATCTTCTTAAGACCAGGCCCTATTGTAGTTGTACTGCACATTCATGGATCCGATAAATCTCCGGTCAATGAATAGTACAGACAGCAACAATATTCCGGTATCTCTTTTTGCAATCGCCAATCGTAAGTCACGAAAACACAACCTCCGACAGGTTAGCGCACTTCTAGTTGCATCATTGCCAACTTAACAGACAGAAAATGCCGATGTGGAGGAGTTTGGGTTTAGGAGGAAAATCAAAATTTATACTCTTGAACCATTAGAATAGCGATCCTCGCTGCTGGCGGACTTTCATCCTTGTAATGAGTTGTTGATTTGAGGAAGGAATGTGGAATGCATTATCATTATCATATACTTTCGGTATGAATCCAGTAACTCCACCTCGAACCACCATTGGGAAAGGCATTCGAACTTGAGACGGCTGGTTCAAATCCACGTCACGATTCACATTGTACAAGACCTTATGAGAAATATGCTGCTGTTTTTATAGCTGCCCATAGAAGCACTATTCCACGTGGATTTAAATGGTCATTATTTCCAGTGCAGAGGCTGTAAACAGTGACTTGAATTTGACACCTCCCAGCAAATTCAATAGAGAAACTGAACCGCAATTAACTATGTTAACGTGCTTTTCCCTGTTGTAAACGGAAGGTGGTCATTATATGATTATGTCTCTATTGCATCTTCAATGAGAATATGCTTTGTGTCATTGTTTGTGTAGTTTAGGTACAAATCCCTTGGTAATCTCATCGCATCATGGTCACAAAGGATTTCCAATTCTTGTTTAACAACTTCATGTTTACTGAATCATTTAATTCGTTTTTGTTCTCCAATTTCACTTCTCCACTGTGTAATATAAAACTATAATCGATATTTAAAGACACTCTGAGTGCATACATAAACTCTTACAAATTACTATTACACGCAAGTAATTTGTAAGTCACACAAGTAGCCTAACTCGAGAAGTCATTAAACGTCGATTTCAGTTTAATCAATTCGTGTAACTCGATTGTTTAATCTTAAAATCTGGACCTATGATGTAATTATCTCTTTCTTCTGGGATATTTACGGCAGAAAATGATGATGCGAATTGTGCTATTCGCTCGAATTCTGGGGAGGAATTGGAAAAAAGACTGTTCTCTGCTGTAAAATTTCTTCCTGGTGGTTCGGAGCCCACCTAAAACTGTACGTCCAACTTATCATTATCAAATTCATTACCATCGCACAGGCCAATGTGGGCTTCATCTTCTGGAAAAAATGTGAAAATTTATAACGGTATTTGTAGTCGCAATCATGCCAGGTATAGAAACTCAAGCAGGCTTCTAGTGATTGACAAAAGTGATTGAATGATGATATCACATGAGATTAAGTAAAATCACAAGTGACTTCTGATGTAGTTTGCTTCCATTTCTGTCATGTTTGAATACAGATAAAGATGAGGTTTATAAATAATGTTGAGCTCAATTACGAAACTCATGATGTCGTCTAATTAGGTTTGTCGTGAGTTGGAGGTTGGAGGGAATAAACTATACCCGATTTAATCTTAGCTTACTGTTGCATGCAAAACGTCATTTGGCACCAAGCAATAGCATGCTGCCTATCAAGATTTCAGCTGCTTGTCTGGACTATTATCACTTCTTAATTATTACTTTGCATCAGTAGTGACGACTCATATGAAAGGCGGATGTGTGTAGAAAACGTGAGGTCAGGTACACTGTTAAGGTCATGAACGAAGTCATGAGTTAAAAATAAAACTATTTTGCAAGAATTTATTCTCCAATTTATAGTAATTATTGTCCAATGTCTTTAATTTAAGAAAATATAAGGGTTTCTTAGCTGACAATGAACCAGTGAAGTGCGTCATTTTTTGCAGTA